>JAHWFO010017072.1:2820478-2856503 GCA_023313115.1 Rhysida immarginata
TTGTTTCTGCATTGTTTGTTTTTTTTTGCGTTGGAAATGTGGTGTAGTCTTTCTTTTGCAGTTTTGTTTGTTGCTTGTTTTTGTTTGGTGTGTGGAGTTGCTGTTGCCGTTTCCGGTTCAGCATTTGTGCGTGGGTTGCTGTGGTTTTTGGAGTTCTGTTGTTTCAGTGGTTTCTTTTTTGTTTTTCTGTGGAGCTTTGGATGGTTTTGTTTAAGGTTAGTGTTTTTTTTATTTGTTTTGCCTGTAGATTTTGCTGGCTGTTTTGTGGGTGTGGTTGTGTGTGTATGAAGGGGGGGGGGGGGTTGGAGGCACAGCAACCCACTCTGAAAAAAAAATAAACCCCCTTTCCTTATTCTCACACAGTGTTAGCACTGCTGAGCTGCCAGTAGAAACCAACCGGATTTTTTTTTTGTGGAACTTTTTTTTTTCTGCTGGAAATAAACCAATTTTCTAATTTTTTGGCGTGGCGGTGACTGCCGTTTTTGTTGTGTTGAAGTTTTTGAGTTTCTGTGGGTAGTGGTTCTTTTGCAAGTTTCAGGTTAGTTTTTATTTTTTGTTTTGTTTGGGGCTTTTTTTTTTGTTTTTTGTTTTGTTTGGAGTGGTGGTGTTGTGTTTAATTCCATTTGGCCAGTTTGAGAAGTTTCACTTTCGAGTTGGGCGGATTCTGAAGTTTTGAGTTTTAGATTGCGTGGATTCTAAACTTTCGGCTTTGCAATTGTTCAAATAGTAAACATTAACTGGCTTTTCCATAGCTTTCACGCAAAACAAGAGTCGCTTTTGGACTTTGGCTGATGTCACAGAGCTTAGACGCTCACAATGGAAATCGCAATTGAAATCGAGCATACTTTATGCTGTACTTATCTTGAAGGATAGCAATGACCTTGTTCACAGCATATCCCATATGATGCTGCCATCTATCGTCAACAAAAGGTACTTTCCCCTTTTCCCTGTGTTTTTTGGATTAATTGGTTATTAATGATCAAAAATTGCCTAATTGGGTTTGGGCCACCCTGTATATTGTTCTGTAAAGCAATTTAGAATTACCATGTAATAAATGCGTTTCGTTTTTTGAATTATATAGCATTTCTGTAAACTTAGAAATGGTGCTTAAAATTGGGATTAATCTTCAACAATGATTTAGAAAAACGCTACCAAATGATTTTCAAGCTTTCGTGATTATTTCATCTGATTATTTATATATAATTCTCTACACAATTACATTCAGAAATGTTGGTTCTGTTTTACAGCTTATTCCTCGACTTATTGGACTACAGCATAAACACTATTATTAATTGATATTGAAAACACAATCTTTGCTCTTGTTTATCATTGATTCTGCATTTACAAGTGTACACGGACTGATTCATAAGCGGACCTGATAAGTCAGGAAAAGAACGCACTCTTAAACAGTGTAACAAGTAAATTCACAAGGTTGCTTACCTAAAAATATACTCGTTTATTTTCATTTGTTACCAAACGAACACCACGACAGTCATCGGCTAGCGCTACATCGAGCAGGCATGTAAGGATATAAGTCGCATCGCAACCAGAGACGTTTGTAATATAGATGTGTGATCCTGCCATCTATCGGATGAATTTTTTTACTGAGAATAATTTTCAAGTAGGAGTTTATGAAAGTGTATGTTATGCATTTATTAAATAATTTTTGTGAAATAAGCGTCTTGAATATTTGAAAGGGAATTCTAATCTTAATGAAAATTACAAAGCTGGCTCAATTTTCGCGGAGCATGGAGCAAAGAAAACCTCCATATATGGTCTGCCGTTATTATGTCTTTGACAGCACATAATAATAAAAAAGTAAAAAGTATAATAACTTTAAAGGAAAAATCTGCAAATGTAAAACTACTTAGGATGATTGTTAATTCTCTCTTCAAGCAATCGTGCTTTTGCTCATCCTGATATTTACAGGCATAAACGTGTATCTCTGCATCTGGTGTTAGTAATTGGAGTTAGACCAGGATGCGGTAAAAATTGATGACTCGTCTTTATTCTTCGTAGGGGTCTTTGTAAAAAATCCATTTCCTCTTCCGTTTCAGTGTACTTTTGTATCTTTCATTTTGGACGAGCACGAATAATTTCTGCAATTTATTTTTTTCTCGATGGATTTGCTGTTTGGAAGGGAGCCTAGTGCGTGCAAAGAGAGCGTGCTAGGAAGATCTTTACCTGTAATCACCTGCAGTAGTTTAGCTACCGTCGCTAGTGTGTTAATAAACATAGGAACGAGACGTCCAGCTTTTAGTGGTAAGGGAAAGGCAACCGCAAACATTATTTTATAAAAATTGACTTTATATTTTTCCTTTGAGCTGATGCTCTGAAATGGACCATGCGAAATACACTTTGAAAATCCGATTAATTGTGATATTAATGTTGTAGTTATACATATTCCTGGCCTTATCTAGAGGAGCCATCAGCTCTTGGTGCTGGGCATATTTTGGGTTCGACAATTAGTGGGGTTTTTAAATTAATAACGCAGTGAAATTTTTCAAGGTGATATATATCCACCACAAAGAAATATTAATATATTGTTTAATTTGTACTACGTGACCACGGCTTGTGGTGCGGTGAAGGCTGTTCAATTTGAGTTGTTCCTTACCTTTTTTCGCTAACTTTTACTACTCTCTGGCTGCACCTCAATGGTCACTGTGTTCCATTACCTGAACGCCTTCGGCATTGTGTCTATGATGTCCCCCTCTGGGGGCAAAATAATGACACTTACCCCAACCTATTTAGTCACGGAAGCAGATGGTATCCCCCCTGGCCAGATAACCCAACCTCACTTAACCTAACCAAACACCAGAATGTACAAAAAAACCGCTGGCTTACCTTTAAAACATGGCTTCTTTCGACAGTCTGATTATCCAGAAAGCAGAAAAGAGGAAATCAGAAATCTATAAATGGCTCGAAACAAAGTATTTTTGTCTGGTTCCGAGGGCAAAAGCTAGCACACGACAGGAAGAAACTAGGGCGCCTGGGTAAGTGCGGAGAAGCGTGGTGACAGCCTATTCCATAAGCTTAAAGCGTGAACCGCCATTTTCACATGGTCGAAAGTGACAACTGGTTACAGATCGTCTATTATAAGAAGGCACATGACCTTGTTTGAGCAAGAAACGTCATACACTGAAGAGCCAAAACATTATGACTATCACCGCATTGGTGAATGCACTCGTCTGGATCACATGAAGGGCACATAATTAAGTGGGAATGGTATTTAACTGCTGCTGGAGAAGGTAAGGAATCGGTCTTGCACTTAATTTTGCGAGTGATGGGAAAGGCTGCTGATCCAAGCGAATTTGATAGAGGGCAGATTGTAATGGCTCGAAGACTTAGAACGAGTATCTCCGAAACTGCACGATTGGTAGTTTGTTCACGATCTGCCGTTGTTAATATTTATGCCCACACGTCATCAATGAACAAGGACTGTCCCGCTTGGTAAAGCAAGATCGTTGCCAGACAGTGGTTCAGCTGACAGTCCAATACAATGCAGGTTCAAGTGCAAGTGTTATGGAATACACAGTTCAGCGGACACTGTTGGATATGGGCCTGCGCAGCAGACATCCCACTTGTGTGCCTTTGTTGACCAAGTGTCATTGTCAACTACGCCTACAGCAGCCCCGGGAACATTGAGACTGGACCATGGATAAGTGGAAGAGAGTTGCCTGATCGGATGAATCATGATTTCTTATTCATCACGTCAATGGTCGTGTCAGGTTACACAGACTTCCAGGCGAACAGTTGCTCCACCCCCTGTACAGCAGGCCATGCACAGGCTGGTGGTGGTGGTATTATGCTTTGGGGAATGTTCTCATGGGTGGCTCTGGGACCCGTAGTTGTGGTAGAATGGACCATGAAAGCTAAGGCTATCTGAACATCATTGCGGACCAGTTGCACCCTTATATGCGTCTGTCTTCCCAACTGAAAATGGAATCTTCCAGCAGGACAACGCCCCGTGTCACATAGCTCTAATTGCGTTGGAGTGGTTCAAGGAGCATAAGGATGAATTCCAATTAATGTCCTGGCCACCTAACTCGCCGGATCTTAATCCGATAGAGCCCATTTGGGATGTCATGGAGCGGCAGCTCAGAGCTCAAATATCACCATGTCGGAATATCTCGACTTTGCGTGACTGCTGCTTAGACATTTGGTTCAACCTGTCTCCAGTCATCTACCAAGAACTTGTGGCACCCATGCCAAGGCGAGTTGCAGCGGTTTTGTAGGTCAAAGGTGGCACAACGCGTTTATTGAGTAGGTGGTCATATTGTTTTGGCTCTTCAGTGTAGTTCAAATTCAGCCAATCACGTTTGCCCTTACCTTCCAACTGCCAGTGCCTATTACTAGTGATTTCATTCAGGAGTCAAAGCCTGCATGGTTTTGCTTAGGTGAACATGAATTAAAGTTACCTTGAATGAGGCTATGAGTTAATCCTCTCCCGTTGCCCATGGAAACATATTGGCTCATGTGCCAAGTTAAATTAGACAGAACTTTAACTATGCTAAATTCGTCGTTATTTTAGAAAAATTTATTGCTGCCTGAAGCTATGCAATTTTAAATTAGGCCTGTAGTTGTATATACAACTATTTGTTTGGTTTTATTTTATTTCTTTACATAAATATCAGGAAAAAAAAAATTTAATTTTAATTAACAACAAAACTATTCCATATTTCACCTGTCACATGTTTACTCCCATAATCAGGTTTTTAGCTGTTACATTTCTTAGTGAAATCTTAAGTCAAAAGCAAGAATGGATGAAGGGGGGGGGGGATTTCCCCTCGGCAAAGTCGACCTAAACAAACCATGTCGATCGACAAGCAAGCTCCATGTACAACCCTATGAAAACATACAACTTTGCCCAAATTCTTATTGGCTCCATTAATATCCTCCTCTTATATGTGTTCTTCATCAATAAAGCTTTGCAGCATATGGAACAATTTTTTATTCATCTCAGAATATTTTTAATGATCATGCCTCCTAAATATTCGATGATGCCATGTTCAGTACTTGCTATGTTCATTTTCGAAATAACTGTGGCCTGGACCTAACTTGTTTCTTTTTATTTGAATTACCCATAATTTGCTCTTTGCAGCGTTTGCAGGAAAGCGAAAAAACATGGAGAAAGTAAGATTTCTATGATATCCACCTTTGTCAAAGTGATTGCTACATGCAGGCATAGCCTAAGAATAATTTACTATAATGCAGGAACACGATCAGGAATCGTTTTTGCTCGTTAAAATTCGATGTTGGTAACTTATTTTAAAAGGTCAAACGATTAAAAGTTCAGAAAAATAGACAAAGAGAATTCTAACATGACCAAGAGAGACTGTTAATATCTTACGAGTATTTGAGCAAGAAACATGAGTTCTATGCGTGGCTGAGAGCATCCAGGATCAAAATGGCAGACAGGTGTAAGAATTGTCACCACCTTTTTCTGTACTTATTCAGGCACTCTAGAAGAAACTGTAAAAACAATCCCTCCGATGCCCAAACCCAGAAACTAGACACCTCACAACCAAAAACAAAAGTCCGTCACCATAAATACTAAATATGCGATATCATTTCGCACCAAACATGAGAACAACACACTCAGCAGCAACAGGAAAACCACCCAACAATTGAATTGTAGAGAAGAAAAACGCAGGAGCAACAATTGAATTGAACAAACACGAAAAAGCAAAACTCACTGCAAGCCTTGGTGACATAGTACAAATTAACTAACATGGTTAATATTTATGCTATTCAAGATGCACATTATTCACAATTGGACAGGACATCCTGGATACAACTGAGTTTGGATATGCAGGGCAGTTCATAAGTCCCTTCAGGCTTTCGGAAGTCGATAGAAAAGTAACAATGATAGTTATAGCAGAAATGCTCATATCAATCAATGGGTAGAGAATCTCTCAAGAATTATATGTACCATACAGGTGTTCCATATCCCCCTTGCTGATGTGGCAGACATCAATTCAGTATTCACTTCACTAGCAAACGGAAAACTTTTGTTGGCAACTCTGCTCCTATGTCACCTATCTGCACGCAACTTGGACGGTTTCCTAGGAGCACGCAGCCCGTTAATCGTTCCAATTTTGGTGCGTGTATGTCCATTAGTTTCAGAGGTGGGTGCTCTACTACAAATGCAAACACTGAAACATTTCTATATGCTGATATGAGTGTTTCCGCTAGGCCTGATATGGTTACAGTGTTCTATCGACTTCTGAAACCCCAGAGGGACTTAGCAATCGTCCTGTATAGCATCCACTCATTCGTTGCAAGCCAGGTGTACTATAAGCACTACCAGCCTTTATTAGCTAAGCTTAAATATTGCTACAATTCTTAAGTCCATAGTAAATCTGTTGTTGTTCAGTAATTATTTTTAAGAATGCTTTAATTTAGAAATTTATCTGTACTTCACTCACTATACTGCCACCTTAATATAGTAGACGTCTCAAGTTATGGATCAATATTATCATACTTTTTTCTTTTTTGAAGGGGCCTTTACATAGCATTAAAAAGTGTTAAGAAGAAAATAGCAAACTGGCATCCGTGAAGGAGAAGGCCCAGTCTGTTGTGTTTCGTTCCTTTCTTTGTTACCAGTTACATTCATTAAAAGATCAGAAATGAGAATGGGTGAGATCTGCCAGAATGTTAAAAGCATCACAGTGTAAAAGGGACTGGAAGTTTTGGTGACATTTAAAGAACTAGTCAATGTGAATGAAGAGATTGTTGTTGTGTGCATAATGCCTTTCACTCCAGTGCTCTGAAATTAACTCCTAGTACCTCAAATGAACTTCCTATATCATGGATTAAAGTTAAAATTTTGTACAGCTGGCTTCATTTACATGCACAAAGTGCAAATCATTTCTGCATTGGAGCCTGACAATTGTCCTTTGTTGTTGCTTTTGTTATGGAGATTATGCAATGAATTGATTAAGACCATGGTTACTTTATAGTCTTTCTATCGAAAGAAAACCTATGTCAGGGTTTGTAAATTCAAAATTAGCTGATCAAAACAAATTTCGGCTAATTTCGAATTTTTCAATCCCGATAAAGGTTTTTCGTTTGTTGGATGGACTACAAGTGTATTTTTATGAGGCTAACGTTCAGTTATTAATATCAGAGAACATGCACACTTTGGGAGTTTGTCAATGGTTTGAATGTAAACTGATAAATTGAGAAGAATTAAAATAAAATATTAAAAAAATATACATAATTATCAGCATATTTTAGAGCAACCAACCACAAATAACAACCAGATATTTCTCTCTATCTTATCTAAAAAAAAAAAAAAAAAACAAGAAAAAATATCGGTTATAGCGACTCAACTACAACGACCGAACCGTGTATGAAGTTTTCAACTGAAATTGGGATCCCCTATCGTCTATAATGACCAGTTTTCTGTAATGGTGCTAGGCGAAGCAGGGTGGATATATTTCCACTAAAGTTAGCAGATTTTACACAAAAAATTATGCAAAAATCCACATTAGCACAATTCGGTTGGAAAGCTGACTCAGTTTTCAACCCAAGCTAATCGAGCTTGTGTGGCTGCTGCAGTTGTATTAACAAAAACGGTTTCTAATATAAAGTCCTTAACAGTGGAGGAAAAATATAACATTATGTGGCAACTGGAGTCTCATGCCAATAATTGCAACATGACAGAGGATTATATCCCCACTGGTGTCCATAAATTAAGGGATCTGCAGATTGGGACCCTTCTGCACATCCAATCAAATCAAACTATAGGTCCTGTAAATGCCATCATTAAATACACAGGTGGTAGCACCACTGTTGAGAACACACTTTCCTCATCGACCATTGACCTTACGATAAAGGTCATAGCGTACGTGCCATAAAGAAAGCATTTTACAACTTCAATTGGTAATTGAGCATTCGATTTAGAGAGTGAAATGAGAGGATGAATAATTGCACGACTGGAAGCAGGCCAGTCCCAGATTGAAGTGTCTTGTGAGCTGAAAGTGTTAACTAGCATCATTTCAAGACTGTGGATATGATTCAGACAGGATGGAAGCTCCCACAGTCACTTTAGCCAGGGTCAGTCAAGGATGCATCTATAAGGGAGATTTTGTTTTAAATTTTTTTATCAGGCAGAAACTTTCTGATCATCCAGTACGTTGAAGAAATTTAAATAGCATAATCTTAAATTTTTTTTTTTTTTTTATACTTGAAACTAGAAACTCAGTAATATAAATTTCAAATAATATGCAATTATCATAAAATTTTATTACACCATATTTTTTAGGCATACAAAAGCATATCTTGGCAGCGCTTGCTGGTGGCTATGCTGGAGAACAATTATATCACTGGAGAAAACGGGATTTTGCAGAACGTGATGCTATGTTAAGGCATTATATTGAATTGCATCCTGAAGATTTTATAGAGCCTCGTAAGTTAGCTTCATTTCTTTTTTTTCTTTACTTGAATTAATTCTAAAAATAGTGTTATTCAGGAATTTAAAAAAAGAAAAAGAATACAAAACTGAATAGGATCAATACCGCCTAGAGAGAAAGCCTGCTGACGGAAAAATTGTACATTGTTACATCACCTACAGTAGGGACAATTTCTGGCTTATTATTGGTAGAAATATGATTAACAATACCCTACCGTAGGTGATATAACAATGTATGATATTTTCGCGGTCAGGCTTTGAGTAGAGGTGGTGTTGATAGGATATTATTCATTCAATTAAAATCTAATTGTCTTAAAATAAATTTTTGTTTCTATTTAATATTTAAGTTAAGCTGGGGGGGGGGGTGTTCAAATTTGAAAATTTGATCTGGAGGTTTATTTTTTGTAAATTTCATTGTTGTAAAAATCAAAACTTTCATTGTTGGGATGGCAACTACCACCTGTCATGCAAATGCAGCACCACTCATCAGGTTGTTTGTTTAAACAAAATGGCGGACATCGATATGAGAGCACTCGGGAGGGAGCTGCAGGTTAATGAGGTGACCATTCGACATGTGGTGCATGGAGACCTCCATTACAAATTGTATGTGCTGCGGAGGGGACAGTCATGTCTGAGACAACCAAGAATCGACTGGACAGGGCCAAGCGTCTCCTCAACAAGCTGAAGCATCCGGAGGAACCTTCACGACCACATCCCTCCCAACACGTGGCTCCGTTGATCTCAATCCTTTGGACTATTACGTCTGGGGTGTCATTGAGAGGGACTCCAACAAGCATCCACACAACACCGTTGAAGCTCCCAGGCCAGCTATTGTGGAGGCAATGGCAGAAATCCAGAAGACCCACCTCATTGCTACCAGCCAGCGGTTCCGACATCGTGTGGAGGCTGTCATTGCAGCAGACGGTGGTTTTATTGAATAACAATATGTATTTTGTAGTCCTTTGTACAAAAATGTAAATTGTATTAAAGGCTCTATGGTATCTTAAGTGTCTGCTCCTTTTACCTGTGGACATTTTGTTCTCAAATACAGGGTGGTTATAATTAAAGTGACACCATTTAGACCATTCTGCGGCCGTTCTGGTAATCAGATTTTGACGAAACTTGAGATATATGTTATACAGATCATGGGGAAGAGAATTTTGCAATAAAAAGAATTAGTTCACATTTTGACTGCTACATCAAAATATGGCGCTGGTCATTGAAGAAACTATCTGAGAATTTTTACGCAGAGACATTATGCAAATGAGATGTAAAATTAGAAAAGCTTTAAAATGACAGTGAAAATAAACGTCAAGTCTTTCTTCAAGATGGCTTTAGCTAAAAAGGATCGAGCTTTATTGGTGAAGTTGTTTTACCAGAACTGCAATAATGCTTTAGCTGCACTAAGAGAATATCGACGTTTGAAAAACTTGTGAAATGGTCCTATGTCCATTAATGGTTTAAAAAAGATGATTAAGAAATTTGAAGAAAAAGGAGAGTTGGGTGTGCTGCCAGGGAGAGGACCGAAACGAATTGCAAATGAGATTGTGGAAGACGTTGCTGCTGCTGTAGTGGAGAATGCTTCAAGTTCCCAATATTCTTCAGCAAGTACTCGAGCTGTATCATGTGATTTGTCTAGTCCGTGGTCTACGGTACAAAAAGTTTTGCATTCCATTTTAAAGTGGTATCCATACAAGATCCAGTGGTTCAAAAGTTGCTTCATGAAGATCTGGGAAAAACTCACTGATTTTGCTTGCCAGTTTCTGGCTAGAATAGCCGTCGATAATGCATGGCCATAAAACATTTTGTGGTCAAATGAAGCGCATTTCACACTAGACGGAGCAGTGAATGCTCAAAACTGTCGCATCTGGGGTACTGAAAAGCCGATGGTTGTGCGTGAAAAGCTTTTGCACTCTGATTACATGACTGTATGGTGCGGATTCACTTCACATTTCATTCTTGGCCCCTTTTTCTTTGAAGAGAACACTCCTCAAGGCACTAAAAGATGTTCAACCACTGGTGCTCGTTACTGCGAACTTCTGCAGCAGAAAGTCATTCCTGCTTACAAGAAAGACAATGTTTAGACACTACTGTCTTTATGCAAGATGGTGCAACACCCGACATTGCACGACAAGTGAAGAAACTGCTTCATGCTCATTTTGGAGATGATTGGGTGATTTTGAGAACTTTTCACTGGACTTAAACTCTTGTGACTTCTGGTTGTGGGGATATTTGAAAGATAATGTCTATGGAGGAAGAATACGGACTGTCCCTGAATTGAAAGCAAGCATAACACGCCATATCACTGCAATTCCTCAGGAAACCCTTCGCTCTACTGTGGAACATGCAATAATGCGCTTTGAACATGTCATTGACACAAATGGAATGCACATTGAACAAATGCTCTGATTTTATAAATTTCTGTGCTTCTAACTTGTTTTTGTTATTATTCATGCGTCACATTTCGACGGCCGTCAAAATGTGAACTAAATTTTTTTATTGCAAAATTCTCGTAAGTATACATAAATAACATAAAAAACGAGTGGTTTTCGAATTTTAATAAGCAGTCTATAGTGAGTGAAGCTACGAAAAGGCCAAAAATGGCGTCAGTTGTCCATACTTGTATATATAGAGCTTTAACAGACATCAGTTTATGCACATTTTAAGACTGGTTTAAAAAAAAAAACCCCAGCACTCGCTGCAAACGGCATTTTGGAAGCAGATAGTGATAGGTCTGTCTCACCAAGAGCTAATTAAATGACCATAGCAGTTGAAAAGGACGTTAATACCAAACAAACCAAACCAAATCAACTAAGAGCTAATCAGGCATCTTAGTCTGAAAATATGCATAAACTGATGTCTGTATCTTGAGAACACCATCTGTTGGTCAAAAACCAAACAATTCTAGTATTAATTTTTTTTTTTCCTGACTTTTGGATGCCCCTGTATTTGCTACTGCACTATTAAAAACCTTAATCTGTTGTTATTCTCCATCTAATTGGAATATGATGTATGTTCATTCATATGATATTTTTGAATCAGTGCAATAGCAATGAAGACTTCACAGACTCGAGCAATTAGAAACTGTTAGTGTCTATTGAGTGCAGTTCCTCCTTTTTTGATTATATTTTTAAAATTTTATCGGCTTTCAGTGAAGGCTGTGTATTTGGCTGCGAACTTGATGTGTTATTTATAGCAGTAATGTCCTATAAATTTGTAGAACTAAAAGTCATATTTTTTTATTTTTTTTTTCTAGCGAGATTAAAGTATAAGGATATACTAGATGACTGGGTACCAGTTCGATGAATGAAATTCAGTTTTCCTCCTAGTAATTAACAACTGTAGCATAGCAGGAAGAAAAAAAACTGCATTGTATGTGATTTATTACCGATCTTTCAGCTATTTCTTAAATGTACATACTTAATCACTTGTTACAATGCATATTTTGTTCTTTGGTTGATGTAAAGTAATTGTAGATATTAATAAACTTCATAATAATAATAATTTAATGCCTGATTTCTTTATTTTGTTAAAATTAAGTTTTTTAAAATCGGATAATGTTGTGGATTTAATATTATGCGATACACAAGGCTACTCAGAATTCCCTCCAGGGTTTTATCAATGGATTATGCAAAATCTGACAGATACAGCAACAACACTCATCAACAGATATACAACTGCTCCAAGTTTGTAGTGGACCTTGGAGCAATATGTTCACCCTAGGTGACATTGCAGATGTCAATCCTCTATTCCAGTTACTGGTACATACGTCCAAACATATCACTGTCGATACCAGCGAATGCATGCATGATTCTGTCTAGTGTACATCAGATTTTTGCACGATTTGTTGACTTTTTCGGACTCCTAGTGAAAGCTTGTCTGACCTGCTTGATTGTCTCAACGATGATCCTGGAGTAATTGTTTTGAATTTCTTAAACCACATGTGAATGGTTTTGTCTGTCGGTGTTGTGTGAAATTGAGAATTCCATGGTGCAAATTCCTTTTCACCAGTGAATGCTGCCATATTTGTTGCTTACCATTTTGCCTGCCCTCCAGTGAGGAACTCCACAGGCACACCATGGGACCTGTTGTAGATACAAATTTGGAGATATTGTGTATCTGTTGGAGGTGTTGTCGGTGCACCTTCAAGTTGCCCCAAATGAAGAAATCACACTGATTAAGATCCGGTAAATACGGTGGCAAATCAAAATACCTTTACTGGTTGCATCGGGATAGTGCAATACAATGAGTCCGTTATCAAAATATTCCTCCAGGAAATTAAAAACCTCACCAGCTAGATGAGGCCTCACACCATTTTGCATGAACCAGGCTAAATCAAAGGGTGAATCATCCAAGACATTAAGGATGACTACAAATTTGTGCAACATTTGAATGTAATGACTTGAATTCAATGTCTCCTTTAGAAAAATGAGCCCAGTGATGCCTCTGCTGGATAAAGCTGCCTATACGTCGTTTTTTGTGCACGTAGTGACTCTAGAGTGCACACATGACTGTTTTCCATTTTCCAGTTTCGTCAATTCTGTTTATTGACGAAGCCAACCAGATGAAAATGTGCTTCCGTTAGAAAAATATAAGTCAATAGAATTTGCGTCAATGTTTCAACAACCACTCGGATGGTTCCACTTGGATGGAAACATTTCCAGACAATTTCGTAATACTTTCTGGGTTGCTGTTTTGCTCAATGAGCAAGCAGCTGCAGTTTTGAAGACCAATCTTTTCGGAACTGCATGTAATAACGTTCTTAATGGCCTGCACCTTTGGTGCCATCATGGCCGAGCATGGACACCCAACACTGCCTGCCTACACATTCACAACATTGTTGGTTCATGTAAACTTCTCAGAGGTAAAACTTCAGGAGGTGCAAGTCCCAAGAAACTACCTGCTCGGCCTCCCATAAAATCTTCGCTTAAACTTGGTGCCGGAGTTTGGAATGCTTTTGCCAAGAACCCAAATTTGAATGTTTACAGTGTTGCCTCACAAGTTCATATGAAGAAATCAACTGTGGGCATTCCAGTTAGGGTTAAGAGAGCCGCCCCTAGATACACAGGATCCCAAAAGAAACTGCTCTTCACAATCTCTATCAAAAAATGAAGAAAAAAGCTTTGGTAATTGATGACACTCGTTATGAATCAACAGAAGTATCAGAAGGCATTTTTACCATGCTAGGGATCTTTCCCAACCTATGATCAACAGTTTAATTCCCAGACAAAATACCATATCCTAGAAGCATTTCAGTTTCTGGTTTTGGATCCAACTTCGTTCTTTTATTCTTATGTTTTTAGACATACACCATATGCTTTTTGATCCATGTGCTTTGAGGTGGGTTATTTAAGAGGTTTTCCGTATCTCCATAAATGTTTTTTGCAAAGATGAGTTTGCAAATCAACTTTTCAAGCAGGTCACAGTTGTCAATGCCACTCTCCAATCCCGTGTGGAATTCCTGATTCAATTAACATGATCTATCTCTCAGCCATCCTATTTTGTTCAGTTGAGGGGGTAGAAGTCCACTCGTGTTTAAATTCTTTTTCTTCCAGCACTTTCTCCATATTCTTGTTATAATATTCTAATCCATTATCTGTCCTTATATTTTGACTTTCTTACCATTTGGTTTTCACCCATGTTGAGAAATTTGGTGGAGTTTTGACAAATATATTCACTTTCCCTATTGCCAAAGAGATGAAGGTTGATGATTTGCGGAGCAATCAGTATTGTTGAAACAACAATGAAATGAAGAGACAGAATCTGGATTATTCTATATGGCCAAAAATATCCGGACATCCTCTGTTGTAGAATCGGAGACTTTTGAGGCACTTATTAATAGGATGCCAATCCACCTTTTGCATCAATCACAACCTGCGCCATCTGGGAAAATTTCCACCTGGTTTTGATACGAGGGTTGTACCAAAAGTAAGGTTCCCATATTTTTTACAAGTAGAAAACATTGTTTATTGTTATTAATTTATACATCGTTGAAAAGCTTACACTGTTGTCTATTTTTCAACATAGTCTCCATTTTTTTCGACACACTTTTGAAGACGGTGCTCCAGCTTTTGTATTCCTAAGTCGAAGAAGTCTCCCGCCAATCCGTTGAGGAAGCGTGTGCCGTGGGAACCTTCAGGAATGCGTTCAACAAGTTCACGGACAGTGACCCTCCGATCTTTCAGCAGCTCACTGTTGATCTTCTGGGCAATCGAATCCGAAACCGGCGGTCTTCCACTCCGTTGTTCATCGTGAACTTCCGTGCGACCCTCAGCAAAAGCCTTGCACCATTTTAGGACGTGCTGAACGGACTTGCACTTTTCACCATAAACCTCAGTCAGTTGCCGATGAATCTCCACGGGCGGTAACTTCCTTGCGTGGAGAAACTGGATTACTGCTCGAACCTCGTACTTGGCGAGAGCGGCGATCAACACTTCCATCTCTGACGGCTGCCAAGCGAACACTGAGCGCCGTAGCGAATCGCTTGAGAGTGGGCTCGAGAGTGCGGGAACCACTGCGCACGGCACTGTTGTTGGATTTAGCCTAGCACCTTCCCTCGAGGCTGTAGCTCATTGGGAACCTTACTTTTGGTACAACCCTCGTAGATGCTGGCAGGAATTGCCTTCCAGGTATCCATGAGAGCTGTAGTGGGTTTGGCTACGAAGATGATCCTTCACTATCCTTTCTTCAGGGTTCGATGGCTGCTATCAGTAAGTTTCTTCGACCTACCATTTCATCCTGCCTCACTTTCACTTCCTCAATGTTTCTATTTTACAATTACATCATTACAGTTGCTTTGGCACCTGTAGCAAGGCGGATATTTTACGAACTGATTTTCCACAACTGTGGCATCCAATGATCATACCACTCTGTCGCAAACTCTGTCGCTGTTGAGCCTCAGCAGATTTATACCAAAGAACTTTTTTATTCAGTAGTCGTGGGTACACATGTAGAAGTCACGTGCAGTCCTTACGGACCACTGCACTTATATAAACATCCCAGATGGAGTGCCATTCACAACCCAGCGACTGCCATAATTCCAGATGGAAGGGTTAGAAAATCCTTGAGTGTTTTTTCTGTTATGACAGTTCTCAGAGCTGATTTGATGACTAGAAGTAGCGCCAAAACGCTAATGGAGCTAGACTGTTCCTTTCCAGGAGAAGGAATTAATTTAGATAGAGTACTGCCCTCCTGCAGGGATTGATGAAACACCACGCCAAATAACAGCAGCCACAGCTGAATGTTTAATGCGCCTCTTTCTAAGGCTGCAACTGATTTGAGAGACTTCAGAATGGCTGATCACGAGTAGTTGGGGCATAGGCGTATGACGTCAGTTGCCATACCTGCATCAGACTGACAAAAAAAACCATCATTTTTTGCAATGAAAAAAGTCCCTCCACATCCATATTCTGTAATGCGGTAATGAAGGTAGTCAAGTCCAGTGAAATGGATGTATAAAAATCTGGCTGATAGGAAAAGATAGCCAAACTGGGCAAAGGCATTGGCAGCCTATTCACCTTGAATTACAGGAGGTGCACAAACACAATGTATGCCCACATTTGGGGAGGATGAAGGAGAGCCGTATCATCACTGCCAACTTGACCGCCAGCAAACAATGGCAAAGATCAGGGAACTATATTCCTTCCCTCTCAAATGGGACGAATAAGAAATCCACACAGATTTCTTCAAATCCTTGACATATAGTTCACCATTAAGTTTTGATTTTCCTCCGGTCCTAGTATGAAAACAAGGAGAATAGGGATGATTTGAGTCTTTATGTAATGCACTTTGACAAACATCGAGATATCAAATCATAAGTTTCTGTCAAGGCGCACAAGACACTTTTCAATAACTCCTATGTGAATCAAGTCCATGATCGATGAATCCCTTGGATTTGATGAGGTTGATGGAACTCCCCGATGAGGAACTGAACTGATCTAAAATCTGTCTGAAGATGTCGTCAGTGTTTGCATGCAGATTGCAGACTTAGATGGTACAATAATAGCCCCAAATAAAAGATGTACAGAAGGGGAGAGAGTGGGCACCCCTGCTTGACACCCTTTAAAAGTTCAAAGGTGGGAGACTTGGGCACTCAAAAGTCACCTGACCATCGGGGTCTGAGCAACAATCCAACCTTCATTGTTTCCAACACGCAAAGAAACATTGATTATTAAAATCCAAGATGGAGACAATGAAGACTGGATTGTTGCTCACACCCTGATGATCAGGTGACTTTTGAGTGCCCTCGCCTGTTTCTTGTTGGCCTCGTTACACCACAACCACCTCAGGTATTCAATCCTAAAATATTGACTTATGGCTATCCGATTTGCCAATTTCTGGTTTGGGTTCTCTGGTTTTGAAAGTGACAACCTTACAAATAAGGGCGTGTCTAAAAATCTGAGGTCACGTGGTACGATCGGTGATCGGTTGGCGGCTGTTTGCTTCCGTTTGTTCATTAATGGACAGCACGGTCGTAAGCATTCTGTTTCTATATAGCGTCGCAGCAGGGTTCCTCATTATTTAGGTTAGTATGATTTAAAATTTTGTACATACATAAATTTTCTTCACCAATTTTTTCTTTTTCGTATTCATTCCTTGTTTCTTGATGCTGCCCAATATGCATTTCTCCATCTCCTTTCTCCAAAATATATTTATTACCTATCGGGCACTCAAACACTTGAATTTATCCACTTTCGTCCGTCATTTTGATTCTACTCCTGAGGCAACTGACTGGTTGTTACTTTATGGACAGGCTGTTCACAGTGGGTTTTGACTGGTCAGACTTTTTAGACACACCCTAAGGGCCTGTCCAGTAATACTGACTGTGACTAACCAGTACGATTGGTCACGCCAAAAGCTATCCTAAAATTCTCAACTGCAGCTTCCTGCAACTGATTGAGCCATCCTAAAAGCCTGAAATTCGCGACCGGAAATCAAAAATTCTTCCCACGACTGCCCGAAAAATTTGTAGGAGCAGTGGCGGTCAGCAGAGCTTTCAACATGGTCGAGCAAGCGCTCACACCATACAAATGTGGACACTGTGAAAGCCAATTTTATAGCTAAGAAGAATGCAATGCGCAATTACCATAGTCCATGGGCAAACATAACCCCAAAAGAATTATAGAACAGAAGGGGACATCTGTATATTTGTAGTATATTCTTTTTTCAAGAAAAATACTTGGTTTCTCCTGTCATATCTGTCAACAGGCTTCGCACGTTTATCGCTTCATTACTTGAGAACTTGAGGGTTCGTGCTCATAAGAATAATGAAAGCACATAAGGATTTACTTCTGAATAAAGATTATTTACATATAATCATGTCAAAAAATGTCGTATTGGTGCGATTGTGTTCGACGGAGCCAGGAGTAAGCGGAGAGAGGGGGCGATTCAATTGACGAATATGTAGTAGTAGTCGTTTCTGAAGAAGAATCGGATAATTCAGTACTTTCAGACTCGGTGGAAATATCATAACTGAGCTTGTATCTTCTTCCAATTTCGCTAGCACAGTCAGTGCTAATTTTTTTAATTGAGTTGTGGGTGAGTTCAAATGAGAGCATGTTGAAACATCACACACAACAACCGCTTTGTTTTCCACGAAACTGACCACAATCAATTGTATCACGTGATTCGATCAGTGGCGGTCAGCCGAGGTCAGTATTACTGGACAGGCCCTAAATGTGGGGGCAAGGGGTGAAAAATCGGGCCACCTGGCCAACTTAGGGAACGTTCATAAACCCGGCAATTTTCAGGGGGGGAGGAGAGGGGGTCAAGTCATGGCCATGTGATCAAACTAATTCTAAAATTATTCAAAATTTTGCATTTTAATAGCTTTTTTAAGGAGGTTCTAATTTCTCTGAACACTTAATTTTAGGGGGTGGGTCAAAAGGTGAAAAAAGTGACACGGGGGTTATGAACGGTCCCTTACCTATAAAAGAAGAACGCGACGGTTTGTTAAAATTATACGCATTTAAAATATTAACAAACAAACGATTATTCATATTGTTTGCATTTGTATTCGCTCGTATCTTCAATAATGAAAACATGTTTATGATGTCAGTGTATCAGGGAGCACAGCCCACTAGATAATCTTAAAACAGTGGGCTGTGCAGGGAGTCTTACTCGTCAGCACATTTACGTTTGTGGGAGGGATGTAAACAAACGGAAACACGTTTTGTGGGTTTTTCTATTTCCTCACTAGAGGTCACTGGCCAACCAAAACATAACCCCATTTATTCGGCTAATGGTTTTCGAAAAACCGATATGAATGTATTAAGTTAACATAAAATAAAATTAATCTTGGGAGAGCTAATTATTCTTACGTGTTTATGTGTTGCACCTGGTTTGCACCTCTTCATCTTATCATCAGCCCGTATTGTTCCCTTTTTACCTTCTGATGATACACCGGTGAGTGATGATGCACAGGTGCACTAATTAATGACTGAACGATCCGAACATAAGGTTTGTTTTTATGAGAACGTTGGGTATGAGAGAATCCGTGCATTATATTATTATTGTTTATTAGAAAGGTATGCTGCTGCTATCGCTCTTTTGGGAGATTCATCATGCAACCAACGCAATAGTTTATGAAAAATTAGTTTGAAGGAAAAATTGAATAAGAGTTTTAGCATTAGTCGTTTCCCATTATAAACATCAGATAAGAAAACTAGGTAGGCGTATGATGTATTACTACTTTCATCCGTTCCTATTTTTATATAATTGCTCCAGGAAATCCATAAATGACTAACAAACCAAGTTAAAAATTTCTTATTGGTCTTCAATTTTTTTTTCTTCTTTTTATCAACAATAATTAAAAAAATAAAACAATGTAATTTCTTAATTCTGGTAATTGCATATAACAATTGTAAGTACAGTTAGATAAATGTTAAGATCTCAGAAGAAAAAACTTCCAAGGGTTTCATTGTTGTGCAAAGAATCCTTTCTATTCTTGATGGCCATCATTTGGTCACTGCAAATGCTGATGATTTACAAACCTATGATTGCTTATTTTTCATATTTCTCATGTGTTTGCAAGCAGCTGGTTTTTAATAGTTCTTATCAGTTGATTTAACATCAAAAGAAAGGCCCAGTATTTCTGAAGGAAAAAAAAAAGCAATAATAATATATTAATATTATGATGCGTGGAACTAAATGGAAAACTCGACATATTTTAGAAATTGATCATGACATCATGATTATTTTTATTAATACAGTCAAACCTCCGTATAACGATACTCAATAGAGTGATACCTCTTATAAAACAACAATTTTTCATTGTCCTGGCTAATTTCCTATCTTTTTAATGTTAAATCCCTTGTTATAATGCAGAAAAATTAAGTATTTTCAGAAACGCTCTGTTAGAATGATAATATTTCCAATTTTATTTAAAAACAGTATTCTCAGTTTCGTATCTGGAATGAATAAGAACGAACAGTGCATTCTTAGTTCTGCAACAGAGTGAGCCTGTACGAGTAAACATACAGTAGATCCCAGTTAATACATGATCCTGCTTAATACATGATTTTCCCTTGGTCCCTTCTCCTCGAAAGCCTGTAAATACATATTTTTTTTTCCCATCTGATCCCAGATAATATGAAATTTTTCTAGGAATCTTAAATTATCTGCAATGTTTTTGTAAATTTTTTTTTAGTCCTGCAATGTTCAGTGATGTTCTGCAAATTCTAATTGGCTCTATTGTACATAAACAACGAAACATGCGTTCTTTCATAGCTGCAAATTTTGATCTGTTCTCACTATACAGGGTGATCCAGAATTCATTGTACAAACTTCTAGGGGAGGTAGTATTGGAGATTCATTGCACCGTAAAATCTTGAATACAGGCCCGGCCATCTATTTGTCTCAATGGTCTGGACCCCGCTGGCGATTAATCAAGACCCGGGGTTTATTTAAGACCTGGCGTTAAGGGCTATTCCCAATAACAGGGTATCTAGCAAAACGATTTCCTAAAATTCCCTGATTTTTCTCAGTTTATCACATAATTTTCCCACCAGCACCAAAAAAAATCTATTTTGATAGAATATTATTGACATTTTTCCAAATTTTCGTTCCAATTTCACATTTTTTTTTTTTTGCTGATTTTGTAAAATTCTCTGATGTTTTGTAAAATTTCTTGACTTTTCTGGGTTACAAAAAATTTCCCTTACTCTTCCCGATCCCTAATCACCCTTAAATCCAGTACTTAAAATAAAGTAAAATAAATGAAGTACCAAAAACTAACCTGAATGGAGAAGAATAACAACCTTGATAATGACGAGCTTTGAGTCCAAATGATTACCCTACCGGAATTTATATCGATGACCCGAAAAAGACCCGGCGTTTAATCTATTTTTAACACCTCATCCGGCTTTTATTTGAGACCAGCGTGTATTTGAATACCCGGCCTGTATTCAAGATTTTACGGTATTTGTGTTTATCCTTCTTTAGTCTTAGCTTCTCAAACAAACCAGCCATTTAAAAATACGGTATATCATATTGCTTTTTCCTAAGGATGCAGTCCTGTGATCTTATGAGATAAATGCTATGAACAAGAGGTTATTGTAAGTTATAAGAACGAGGAGTCACTTACAAAGCCATGGCAACTATTTTCTTCAGTGGAATCTCAGACTACAATCCACATTTTTCGATATGCAGCAATGACATTTACAGATGCCACTAAATAGTGTAGATATTCAAGGATGGAAGAGAAAGGGATGCGTGAAACTCAGTTGGTTCAACATTGTCAAGTATGGATGTGAATTGACTAGAACAATGTAAATAGCAGTGCTTCGAAGTCAAAACATGAGGGAATTTAACGCAGAACTCGTAGAAGTTGTTGGATATCATGCTCTCCTATCAGAACTGTTACAAGGTGGATAGCAGCTTTCCAACATATACAAGTAGCAAGTACCGACATACCTCGTACAGGATGCCCCACGACCGTTTGTACCAATATTGCTCGTGCCGTGATCGCAGAATGCTTAGAAAACGTCAGACGATAGTCTCTATAGGAGTTGGCAACAGAAACTAGTATTGACCAGGCAACTGTGTGCATATAATTTTATTAGAGTAGATGAATATTTTGATTTTTACTCTTCTCTCTTTTTACAATATTTCCTGAGTAATGCATGTAAAGCCAGTGCATTATTGGTAAAGCACATTATGTATTTTCATATGTATGTTATGAAATGTTTGTAATGTATAACAGTGTTATACAACACATTTGCCTGCAAAAAATATAGTTGCCATGGCTTTGTAAGTAAGGGGGGGACAGTCATTGTAGCGCTAATTTTTCCATCTTGTATAATGTGATCCCACAAATGTAGGTGCCTTTTCAGGTCAAAATATTTCGCATTATAGTAGAATACTTACGGTATTTCCTTATAAATATTTCTGTGTTTAGAACATCAGCAGTGCACCAGATCTCAACATTCTTTTGTAAAAATTCTTTGACCCATCTAAAACCCATTAAAGTAGTTTGGATATGCCATTAATTTATTTTCAGCGTCAGATGGGTTTCACTCTATTGTTACAGAAGGTTGAGGCAATTAAAATTGAACAAGTCTGATCTTATTATTGCCCATAACTGTTCCCGAGGTCAGCTTAGAATATTTGGAATTAAATTGAAAGAAATTTTCATAGAAGCATACGTCACTTAAATGGGTATACGTCACTTTCTCTTCAATATACTGTTTCTTCGCCATCTCTGAAGTTCAATGTGATAGCCACCGTTATGGACATGTTACCCATAACTCATGTTAGCCTTATAGTCCTCTGGACTGGGTAGGCAGGGGTTCAGGCAGGGACTCATTTCCTGTTATGGAGAGGAATTTTAGACATTAGAAGTTCATGTTCAGATATTGCAGTTTCCGTTGTAACAAACTTCTTTGAAACATTGCAAGGGGGATGTTATTCCACATGTCTTCACATACTTTCCAAGCTACCAAGCTCTCTTTTAAGGTGTCCAGCCACAGAAGTCTTTGAAGTGTGTGGGGACTTAACTGGGCTGGATGAAAACGGGATCACCTTATTTCCGGTTCCTGTTTCTTTTTCTGCATAGCAGGCCACACAATGTAACAGTTGATGGTGCCATGTTTGCAAGAACATGACAATAAGTCCAATATCATTTCTGTTGCACAGTGAAATGTGCTGAAGTGATCAGACAAACTTCTTTAGTTGCTGATTTGAATTAAAAAAAATTTCTTCTAGTTTAGGTCTGAGTTGTAGTTAGGAAAAATCCATTGATTTCCTAGGTGCTTATTCCATCTAGGGAATTGTGTGCCAGACCAAAAAAAGTTAATTTCCATCTTGTGTATTTTTCCTGATGTGAATACTTGAATCATGTCGGGGTCCTGATGCTATTGCATTTTAACAGCATTTTTTGTTTTCCATGTATCCATAAACACAAAAATGCTCTGTAAAGCAAGTTTCTCTCCCCTTTTTAAGCATTTAATTTGTTTAATATGTTCCACAAAGAATGAACAGATTCATACAATTTCTCGATTATAGCCCCTTTAATATTAACACTATCCCGCTATGGGATGATTGCACCATCGCCCCTTTACAGCAAGAACATGATATATTTACCAGATTATTCATTTAATTTATTTATTGATTGCCCCTTCACAGTGACCTTTTTATTTTATATAGATTCAGATAAATGGTGATAAAAGTATTACACATAAGATAAGTAAGCTAAGGGTTATTTATTATGTTTGGAGCAGAGGGTTATTACTCTACCTCAATGTTCTGGACAATTTGTTTTACCAAGAATCTGGCAGTATTTTGGAGATGAATATTATCCCTTCTAATTTAGTGGATGGCAGGACTGGTTTCTTGAACTCTTCCACTGACCTGCTCAGAATGCTGATCTCATAGAACATCTCTGGCAAAAATGGAGTGACAGGTTCATATTCGAACACAATGGGAACAGCGTCTTCATTCTCATCTCTGGCAGACGATTGTGGGCACGTGGCAAGCATTCCTGTTAAGACCTGTTGAATAGTGATTGAAAATATCTCAAAACTTTGCAGCTGTCATACAAGCAGAAGGTGGATCAAATAATTACTAATTCCATTGAAAGTTAACTATTCTAAAACATTTGTTGTTGTCTGAATGCTTTTGATAATATACTGTGGGAGTAGAGCAATTGACGTATGTGTTTGTAATATGTTTAGTTCGTCTTGCTATTTCTGTTCAGCTAATAAATGGTAATGATTCATTTTTGTAATTTTTCTTTCAGAGCAGTAAAATGACCTGAAGGGATTGTGAAAATGCTTAATAATTGGGTAAGAGATGGTTAAAGAAAGTTCAAATAAAATTGCATATATATAGGCATATCATTTAGCAGTTGAGAAATGCTGTTATAGACAATATTGTTATAGGCAAAATTTTCTGAACAACGTATACCTGTATATATGTAACAATTGAAGCAAATTAGTTAAAAATAAATGTACAAGAGAATATTGATTACTTACATTTATATTTTTATATTTGTTTTAGACCATTGCTGGGGCATTTGGCATTATTGCCTATTTGTTTATTCCATTGAAAATGTCCTTTGTTTGGATGTTTTTAAGTTATACTTCTGCAATTGTTGTTGGAACATTCCTTGGTTTCTTTTATGTTCTCTCTAAAGGGAAACCTTATAAAACATGTCCCCAGCCAAAAAAGATGGGCAACCTTCTTAAATTATTAATGGTAAGGTTTTATATTATTAAGTTATGCCTCCAATGAAGAATTAACGATCTTTTATGGATTTCAGTGTGCTGAAACCGAAATAACCACCAAAAATTTTAATTGGCTCTTGTTTCTTTATAATATGCATTTAATTTTTTTATACACATCATTTCTTGTGTACTTACATATATAATGTAATGTAATGTACTGTTCTTTATCTCCTTGTGACATGCAAGCAAAAACAGTCAAATTTACTTTCGAATTTGCTTTGTCTGTCAACTGTATTTCAAATGAGGAATATCTCTTTAATGAGCTTCCAACACTGGTTAACTAGCATGGAGGTAGACCACTTTCCTGGTATCTTTTCTCCATCATACTGACGCCCTGATGGAAATGCTCAGAGTTTTCGTCACTGACCTTTCTGCAGTCATCTGCAAAGAAATCCAAAAAATGGATTATTTTAAGATATATGGCAGCCAAACATAAGATGAAAAAAAAAATCGCATCTTCAACCAGATCCTTTTAATTTTCTGCCTTGACATTCCTGAGGAAGTTGTAGTGACCCTGCAAAACACATCCCATATTTCCCTTTTATATCATCCTTTAGCAGTTGCTCAAAATTCTTGTCTCTGAAGAATTGTGTGATTCCAGGACCTATAATATTGGGCATTTCTAATTGCAAATTTCCATTGTAAAGATCACTTCTGCTAGGCTAGTACTTTGGATTACACAGTGAAAAGAATGATTCATGCTGCACAATTTTACCAGATTAAATATTTATAGAAGTATTAACAGGCATGTTGTTGTATTATATATCAAGTTTTATTTTTTATTTTTAACAACATATATTTCCAGATATGTTAGCAGACTGGTTTCGGCTATGAAGCCATCTTCTAGATATGCACTCTATAGAAAAAAGTATTCGGACACCTGACGAAACATGAAAAATTTGCTTGCGATTCAAATTAGACACGTGCGTAATGTCATGGCCTCCTAGAAACTACCAGGCCTGAATGTGGAAAAGATAACAAATTTTAGTTCTTCAACAGTACATAATTGACATCATGTTAGGTTAGGTTAAATTAGATTAGTTTCTAGAAGGCCGTGGAAATGTTGCATGCTCCCATATACAAGATGTCTCTCCCCATTATAAAACTAGTTAGCTAGAAGGATGCAATGCTATGCGGAAGTGAGCTAAAAGCTTCAATGAAGTATGGTGATTAAGTAATGTTTCAGTTCAAGGAATTGCGAGCAATCTAGAGATTCCAAAATTGATAATAACCGGCGTGATTCGAAGATGGAAGACTAGTGGTGCAACTGCTGCAAAATCGTGCACTGGCAGACCTCGTAAACTGACGAATCGAATTCAGAGAATCTTGAGACGGATGATTGGAAAATTATGCCAATTCTCTGCAGTTGATCTAACATCTGAAGTTGAAAACACCATCAGATTTTGCGTTTGCATTAAATTATTCGAAGTGAACTGCATTCATTAGGTTTTCATGGTGAAGCAGCTGCACACAAGCCTTACATCACTCCTGTAAATGCTAAATGACGTTTGAACTGGTGTTTAGCTCTTCATTCTTGGACTTTAGAACAATGGAAGGCCATTTTGTGGAGCAACAAATCAGGATTTACACTCTGGAAATCAGATGAACGTATGTAGATGTGGCAATTACCTGGAGAATGATTCCATCCAGACTGTACCATCCCAATGGTGAACTTTGGAGGAGGACCTGGAATGATTTGGAGCTGTTTTTACTGGTTTGAACTTGGACCATTGGTTGCACTGAGTGAAAACATGAAGTCTATAAACCACCTTGACATTCTGGACAATTCCATTCTCTCTACTCTATGGCAATTCTTTAGTAGAGATCTGTGTCATTTCCAGCAGGACAATGCTCCAAAGATTGTAACAGAATGGTTAGGCCGGAATGATGTTGGAACTTTTGGACTGGCCTGATCAAAGCCCAAACCTCAACTCAATTGAAAGCTTTTGGGACGAATTGGAGCGTAGAATTAGAAGTTTGGACAGTAGGCCTTTTTCACTGCCTGCTTTGGAGTTTTGAATACGGCGACAGTTGCTCCTATGCATTTTCTTAGCAAACTCTTATCAAGTAATCTCCTATATCTAGATGGCAGTTGTGGCCTTCTTTTATCAGGTTCATCTTCATTCAATGCATTTAATAATAATATCGGGATGTAACCTTTCGATTTTGTTGTTACGGAAAAAATTATAGATGACATCTAATGAAGTGTGTATGCATTTTTTTGGTGGACTCTGTATTAATTTAATAAAAATAAAAGCTAAATGTGTAAACCAAACGTGTTCGAATACTTTTTTCCATATAGTGTGTATACATTTAAAGTTTACATGTAATACTTTATGATTACATAGTCTTACCTTGTTGCATTATGATGCAATTACATCTCTTTTGATGTATGTCAGAGAATGATGCGATATGAGGCTATATTTTGTAATCGTGTAAGTAATGGATTATGAATTAGTAATAATAATAAAAATAAATAAGTATAGCAACAAAAGTCTATTCAGCAAAGGGAAGAACCACCTCTGACAAGGGGTCAAAGGTCTCCTGCTGAATAACCAAGCCCTAAATAAGAAGAGGCTTAATTAAATATTCAGATGACAAAAATCCACAAATAGTACTTATAAAGGACGTTGTGGCTAGAACTCTGAAACAAGAGTCAATGAATGAATTTCATGGCAACATTCAAGATATTAATTTTATTCAGGATTCAATACTTTGTTGGAAGCATTTCCATTATTGTCCCATGTTATATGCAGTTTATACTAAAATTGATTCTTTGGAATTTCATGAATGAAGTTCTGTGGAATTTCATTCACATATTTTTTCCATATCACTTTTAATATTAACGTCTTCATGTTAAGGAACGAGCTCAAGACTCTTCAAGTGGAAGGAGGCAGTCAACGGTAATCAGTCGAAATGTAGATACAGCAATAGATGAATTGCTCGGCTATATCATAAGAGATTACATCATGTATTATATTAAGGATGTCACTCATGATCATGAAAAACTGCAAGAAATGATTAGGTAAGAATTTAGAAACTTCTGGCTTACTGGTTCTGAATTTTTCTTTTACTCAGAAAATAATAAAGTTATCTGAATAATTTTTTTTTTTATCCTAATGTGTTCTATTCTAATTATAGATATAAATTTTATATTACTAAAATGCAGTGAAATTTGATTTTAGGGAAATTTAATTTGTAAACGTGGCTTATTCTTAATAATGAAATTGCATTACAACATGCTAATCTTAGTTCTAGAATCATCATCATCTTGATTTTTCTGCTTAAACAGGTCCTAAATGCCTCTCCTCCATCTTTCTCCATCCTGTGCTCTTCTTTTCATATCTTATAGCATTCTCCTTTCTTCAGCATGTCAGTCTTCTTTAGTCTCCTCCTTCCTCTCTTTGCCCTTATTTCGGCAATGCCTTCTATCACTTCCTTCTGCAAATACCCCTTCGTAATGCATGCCCTATCCAATTTATTTTTCTTCCCGTAATAATATTCAACAACCTTCTCATGTAAAACTAACAGATGCTAAGATGGCCATCGCAAATATGTTTTCTTTCCTTGTCTCTTAACATGAAACACATTGTACAACTTCATCTACTTCTTATAACTGCAAAGAAGATGCTTGTAAAACAATAGATTGTTATATGTATTCAATGCGGTTTCTAATAAGCACAAATTTCTGTAACTCAAAAGGTTCAATCTCAGAGGTCAGTTATATTCAACTCCTGCTATAACTGATGGTTTCATGTTGATTGCATTTTAAAAACAGTTGCTTTTGTTTATTAACTGAGCCGAATAAGCATATTAATTCCTTTTTCTTCTTCTTCAGAGAAGACAGTTGGATGGTAGTCAAGAATATTAAAGAGGTTTTAGGACGTATTGATGAAGTTAAATTTTTAACGAGTGATGTAACAAATAAACTTTGTCAGCATTATCAAAAAATTAGAATTTCATCAGTTGGGTTTGTATCACTCTTATTAAATTAAGATTAACTTCTCTAAATAATTTTCAGTCGAGAAATTCATTTTTGACTTAATTTCTTTGTTAAAATAGTGATAGCCGTGAACAGAAACCCATTTTTTATCTTCGCCCATATTTGCAAACACCTGAATCAGAAGTTGAATTTCTTCGCAAAGTATCTGAAGCCTTGCTGGTTCTGTTATTGCCCTCATCTTACAGTCACTGTAAACCAATTCTCCATCTCCTTCGGGAAATTCTGACATGTTCTGGTAAGCATTAATGAAAAACAAATAAAGATACTGTAATTTTAAATGAATATGAAGCCGAACACACCTGGCTTATCAAGTGGAATCAAAATGGCGGATCAATATCAAGCTTTTAAATCTTTGGGCATTTGTAGCGTACCGTAATTTTCGGCAGTAATGCCGCGGCGTCTGATACGCCGCAGCAGCAAAAATTTAACATAAATGTAAAATCTCTGACAGTATCGCCGCGGCATACATTTCCTACAGCGCCGAATACATTTTTCGTCGAGTCCTGCCTGCACGATTGCTCTTAGGCCTTTTCAATCTTGGCTTGTTAGTTTAAACTTTAAAAGCTGCTTTCTCCCCCTCCGATGGAGGGGAAGATATACCCCTCCGTGCTCTAGCATAATAATATTATATAATAATAATAATAATAATAATATATAATAATAAAACACTGGTGCGCTCAAGCGCTCTCGTGACCGTTCAGCCCCGCACGCGTGCTCGTGAAACTTTTTGATAGTCAGCCCCGAGCATCGAGATAAAAAATCCGATCAGTGAATAAGAGCAAGAGCGTACCTTCATCTGTTCTTGATAAGAGTTAACTGCCACAGAAACTCGTTATGCTTTTAAACTTTCTGTTTTAAGCGTAATTATTTATTATTTTCCTATATTATAATCTAGTGGGGATTTATTAGATTTCAATGAAAAAACGAGTGTTAAAACGCAAAAATCTACGTACCTGAAAAACGAAACTTTAAAGAAAATTCAAAATCTAAGAGAAAAAATTTTAAAAAATAAAAAATATAAAACAATCTTCGCTTTTATCTTCAGCTCCTTCGCCCCTACCGTGTATCCAGCTATAAGCAATTTTAATTAAAAAGCACAAAAGAAATACGCCAAGAGGCAACTTGTTCTCCTTAAAGACAAATTTTGTTTCCCGTTTTCACTATATATATGAACATGGGCGGACTGGCAGTCTAAATCGTACCGGGCAGGTACCGGGAAAAATCTGCGAAAGCGGCCCTCAATCACGAGAAAGTAAAGGCATCCGTCCGGCCCATTGGGATTCAATCCGCCGCTGACCCGGTGATTCAAGCGGGGGTGACCCGGTGATTCAATCCGCCGCTGTCAATGAACGCTCGCGCTCGATCGCTATCGGAGTGAATTTTCAATTAATAGGATGTGAACTCATCGATAAATTCATCAATAAATATGAATCAAGGAATGCATTGTCACTACTCATTTTATATCGTTGAGAGAACGATATGAAGTTGGCCTAAAATCGTGGGTAGTAATTTTTTTTTATTTTTTTTTTTTTATTTTTGTAAAATCTCCGACAGTAACGCTGCTGCGGCTGACACGCCGCACACGCCAAAATTTTCACTTTTATTAACAGAAACGCCACGGCGCTACTGCCAAAAATTACGGTAATTAAAATTTTTCTGACTGTAAGGATGCCAAATTACATAGAGAAGGGAATGGAGTTAATGCAGGAGATAAGGGAGGATATAAAAAGAAGGAAATTGTGATGATTAGAGAATTTTAATCATAAACATAGGTGCTGAGCTCTGACAACATTCTTTCAGTTTTGATTGATTACAACCAGATTATCCTGAAAATACATACACACAGAAATGACTGGTTGTATGGTTCTGACTGTACCACGTGACCATGACCTGTTGGAAACTGGTTGGACTTTTTAGACAGGTCCTAAGTTATTATTTAAAACTGATAGGTAAATGTTATTTTTTTAAGTCCTTGATTCAGACTAGTCAAGAAAAAGGTACTGTTTTTTTTTTTTTTTCTAAAAATATGTAAGTGTTGTATAATCCCAACTTGTCAGCATTTTTTTTCTTTGTTGCTTCTTAAAATTTCATATTATTGTTACATAATTTAATCAATAACAGTCTTTGTTGAGCTGTTAGCAATACAGCAGTCATTGTACCGAGTGGTGTAAAAAAGGTATTAGAAAGTTTTTGTCTACTGCAACATAATATGAGGTTATAGATTCTTGTTATCATATTATGCTATAACAGACATCCTGAAATTTAATGCAGAAGGTTTTCAAAGTGATTTCCATCTGCTGCAATTAGTGTTGAGATCCTTGAACTGAATTCCGTGGTGACTCTCTGAAAAACATCATTTTCAACTGCACGAATCTCTCTGGAAATTACAGTATGAATATCCTGGAGTATTGCAGGTGCATCTTTGGATAAGGTTCTGTTGAATAAGCATCTTACCACAGCATTACTTCCAGCATTTTCATAAAATTTCTTTATGATAAACACACGCTGTTCCAACATTTGTGGTTCCATTCTGAAATGTATCATAAAGAGAGACATCAGTGAGTGAGCTATAGAATGTTCAGAACTACAATAGAACAGTGAGGAAAATCAATTACAGCATATGATTAAACCACACTAGACAAAAACTTTCTAACACTTTTTTGTACTACCTGGTAAATCTTTACATCATTCATTGTTAATTTCAAACTAAAACTTCTTCACTGTAATGAGAATAAGCTCTGATGAAAGCAAAATGTTGAAACATGTTGGCTTAATAAATCACTTACGCTTTGCTTTAATTTCAATTAATAATTCCAACTTAATTTATAGATTTTAATATCTTGTGTTATTTTTTTTCTTTATTCAGTTCTATATCCAACAGTAAAAATGTTATGTGATCCAGATTACATAAATCAAAAACTTCTGAATTACATTCTTTATCATCAAAAAATGACTGAGCATCACAAAAAGACATATGCATTTGCTGCAACATATGAAGACTTTATCAAGATGATCAGTGTTTCAACAGATATTAACCATTTAAAACAAATGAGGTACACTTCTTTTAATATGCATTTCTTTTTTAGGAAATACCTAATTGTCTATGTAATTTTACTTTAAAATTTTTAATTTTTTATTTAGGTACAAAATTATGAGTGAAATAATGCAGGCAACCACAATTAATAATTTGAAAAAGGCAAAGGGGATGGATGTTGGTAAATATTATAGAAATTATGCTTAGTTGAAAGATATTTTATAAGTAAATCTTCTGTATCTTATTCAAATTGTAAAAAAAAAATAAAAAAAAATATGAAAATGCTTTTTCTTCAATAAGCAAGGAAAATTCCTTTATACAGGGTCTCTGCAAAGTCTCTCCGGAGTGAAAAACAAAAGCAACATCGAATAAGCAGGAAACTATAGCACTTTATTTATGTTAGGAATGAACTACATTAAGTGGTGAGGGTACGCACAAGGTTTACAGGAGATTTTGAAAGTGCCTTTCGTCTGTGTGCAGCACAAGTCCACTAGTCTGCACTCATTTCGATGGGAACTATCCTTTTCCACTGTAGAGAGACTTTACGGACACCCTGTATAATGCAAAATACAAGGGCCCTTCAAGGTTGACTGAAACTTTTGTGCATATAAAATCGATAAATAACCTTAGAACTATACAAGTTCCAGTATCCTTTTTGAATATCCCGTGTTCGACACAACATATTTGATGCATGTGCAGAAGCTGCAGCAAACATGTCAGCAAGCAATATCTCTATTTGGGTGGAACAGCGTTGTATAATCAGATTTCTTTTGAAGGAGAACGTTAAACCTGCTGAGATTTTGAGAAGACTTCAAGTAGAGTATGGGGAAGAAACGCCGTGACTGTTACACTACGATTAGTGTAATCAGTTGGTGGAGGATGAGAGATGGTGAAAAATGCAATACATTGACATGTTCGTCTGACTGCAGTTACATCGGTGGTCATCGCATCCGTTGAGGAGCCATTTTTGATAAAGATATCACAATTAATGACTCCCAGTATTACAGCAAATTGCTTCAGGGTGCCGTACGCAACACTATTCACAAGGAAAGACCGTGGATGTTGCCCATAGATGTCATTCTTCTCTGTGACACTGCCCTGATTCACAAGGTGAATTTGACGGCAGAAACACATGCCAACATGGACTGATATGTGTTGCTCCAGCCCCCTGATTATTATTTGTTTGGGCCCCTTAAAGGGTTTTTGGGGGAGCAGAAGTTCAAGACAGATGAAACACTGCAGAAAGCTATCCTTCATTGGCTATGACACCAGCTCAATTCTTTCTGTGCCAAAGGTATCAGGCAGTTGCCACAAAGATGGCCCTTTAATTAGCTCCATGAATCGGATAGCATATTGTCAGTACCAGAACCTCTTGGAAATCAGTAAAGACAGAGCCGTGAGCTTCGATTTCACTAAGATTGATAGATACATTAAAAGTAGTGGACCTTGAAATGAAATGACCACAGATGTCTGTCATCTTCTTCACATGCCAGCTGCATCACAACTGTTACCACAGTAGTGAAGCACTGTTCTTGTGTGGTATTGCAGTTCTCCACTATTCCATGAATTCTGCTCAGTGGATCAGCTGTGTGCATTCCTGGCAGGAACACATCCTAAATTTCTTTGATTTGTTACCATGATATAATACACATCTGGGAGGCTTCACAAGATACTGAATTGTTTGCATATAGTATTGTTGTGTTGGTCTAAAACAGTATTTGCTTATACAGGGTGTTTATTAAACATATGCAAACATTCAAAGGGTGATGCTTTGGGTTATTTTAAGAATCTTTTGCCCTTTGATGATTTTTGGAATGCCACTTTGTTTCAAAGATACAGAGTGATAATTTTTTCAACAAAAACTGTCTTTTATTACCTAATAGTATTTTACATGTAAAGCTTCTTAATCTATAATAACTGCTGAAAATGACTACCACCAGCTAGGATGCATAAATCCAATCTTCTCCTCATTGACTGCCAAATTCCTTCAAAAAGACCAGGTTGTTTCTTATTGCATTATACCCATCAACTACAGTGTTCTCCCCAGAAAATTTTATCAGGTGGGCGGTAAGCTAAAAATAACTGGGCGGACAAAAATTAAAAATTAAAACAAATAAAATATTAGGCAGTGTTGTGCATTTTTTCGTGTATTCTATAGCCGGGTGGACGCCAAAATCAGCTGGGCGGCGCGCCCGTTAAAAAGGGCCTGGAGAGAACCCTGAACTATCTGATTTCTCAAATCTACGTTTTCCAGTGTAAACTAATGACTTCAGATGGCCCCGTAGAAAAAAAAAATCCAAGGGATTTAAGTCCAGAGATCGAGCAGGGCATACGTGAGATCCACCTTGACCAATCCAGAATTTGTCAGCTTTATGTTGCTTTAAAAAATTCACAAACCACACTAAAATGCGCTGGTGCACCAACATGCATAAACCACATAACTCATTGGCAGTAGTATATCCTTCCAAAAGTATTTCAATGCACCTCATAAGTAACTCTTAGAAAAAAAAAAAGATTGTTTTTTCAAAAAAATCTTGATTGCCCAGTATATTTGAAACAAAGGGGCATTCCGAAATTCATCAAAGGACAAAAGATTCTTAAGATAACCCAAAGATTCACCCCTTGAATTTTCGTCGTATGTTTAGTGAACATCCTGTAAGTTATTATTAATAATATGTGGTATAAATTTAATTTTATTTGCATAGTGTTGCAAATGGTGGTGCAATATGCAAAAGAACTTTATGAATATTGCCAATTTCTCTCTGTGAAATGAAGTTCTATTTTAACATGCATATTCTGACATTTCATTTGTGATGTAATAAATATAAGACTGGGATAACCATTGAATGAAAAATATTGTGTTGAATTTTTGGTTTAGAATATTTCTTTTTTATTATTAGATAAAGAATTCAACCCATTAAGTGGAAATAAAGGGGATTTGCTTCAAGCTAGAAATTTAGAACGTTACATCAATCAGGTTTTGTGAATTCATTAATTTATGAAAAAATGCTATTAAAAGAAATTTAAAGATTTTAAATTATGATTTGTCTATAAATTATAAATAAATACATATTTTTTAGCTGACAATTGCCAAAAACCGTTGTGAACAGAAAATAAAAACTCTGGGTGGTCCTGATTATCTTTCACCATCTAGTCCCACAACAGACACTCATGAAGAATTATCTCCCAACATTCCTGGTAGAAAAGTAAGGCATCCTAGTCAATTTTTATTATTTATGCTAAAAAAAACTGTTCAGTTATTGGGTTCGAGCAGAAATACTTAGTGGCATTCATGATCTTCTCATCCGTTCAACCTGGTGGGTTCTGATGGTTGTTAATTTTATTGGCATGACTTGAGAAAACCAGTTTTTTCAAAGCAGGTTGGGTGGAGCAGGTTCTGTTATGGCTTCTGGTGTTTTGTTTATATTTGCAAAACCACTTTAGTAGTTGTCAGAGGTCCCATGAATGCCACTAAGTATCAAGAGCTCTACAAATTCATCTTCTTCCATTCATGCAACATAATCTCACAGATGATCTGATCTTCCAGCAAGTCTAGCAGAAACAATGAAAGATAGAATCTTCAACTTTTAAAGAAAGGGGAAATATAGACTATTAAGACCTTCCTAAAATTTCTATGCCATCAATGTTTCCAATTTTTGGCCTACCAATCAGTAAGAGCAAAGGCCTATGTGCTCGTTTCCCCAACTCAAATTTTTTTTTTCTGAAATCGTTTTAAAAACTCATGATTCTAAAACATATATTGAGTTTTTGAAGGAAAACAAAAAAAATTCTGTATATACATATGTGATCAATTTTATCCAGCTAACTCTTCCAAAACTGCAAAAATTAGAATCAATAGAATTAATATATACCAGTACTTAGAAGGTACCTTAAACTGTGTCTTGATGGGTTTTTTTTTGTTTTTTTGTAAATAACTTGTTTGGCCGTTTTGGAGTTATTAACCCCTCCCCCGACATAATGAAAATATTACCGGTAATTTTTTTTTCTAAAAATGAAGATATGGCAGAAGCATTTATTTCAGGGTCCCAAAAACAATAACGACAGCTGAGACGAATATTTTTGGCCTACCACTCTTTTCAAAATTACTTTTTTTTTTCCTGAAATAGACCTAAAAACTCATGGTTCGAAAAGATATATTGAAATCTTGAAAACAAAAATTCCATCTGTACGTATGTATGGATGTACATATGTAACCAATTTTGTGCAGCTAACGCCTCCGATACGACAAATAGCAGATCCGAACAAAATGGCTGTAGCATTCAAACTACCAAACCAAACTCAAGAAAGTCGACATGTACGGACTCCTTGATTTTTTTTTTTTTTTGTGAATGACTTGAGCCATTTTGGAGTTATTAACAGGGGGGGCCCCCCATGAATTTCTTTTCTCCAATAAAAAAATTAATTCGTACTTAGAGGGTTTTTTAAACTATGCATTGACAAATTTTTCATCGAATTTTAGAGAAATTAATTTTTTTTATAAAATTTAAAAAATGACAGAAGTATTCATTTCACCAACCCAAACACAATAAAAACAACATCACTTCCTCTCATTGAGACGAACCTTTTTTGAAGAGAAACTGTTTAGCTACAAAGAACCATTTTGGAGTAGTTAAGGTTTAAGGACCCCAACCCCCCAACAGAAAAAAAAAAAATCATTTTTGAATTCCTTCCATGGCCTTATGGTAGACCTGTGTGAATTTACCATTCCGCCATTCCAATTTATTAGGAAAGAAATTTTTTGGCTGTGATGAGCCATTTTGGAGTAATTAGGTTTTAAGGTCCCCCAACCCACCCCCCCTCCCAGCAGCGGGGCAAAAAAAAAAAAGTTT
>JAHWFO010017072.1:2856603-2879895 GCA_023313115.1 Rhysida immarginata
AAAAAAAACTCTTTTTTGACTCTTTTCTTGGCCAAGAGTAGGCCAGTGTGGATGTACCATTTTGCCATTTCTGTTTATTTTACTTTTCTGATTTCAAAAAATGGTCTGAAAGTTCATGGTCGATGCTTATCTCCATTATTTATTCGACTTTCTTGCTTAAAAATTATTTTATTTCCTTTTTGTCAATGAATCTTGATGTTTTATAAATAATAGTGAGGCTGCTTTGGTAGTGTTTCTAGTGATTTTTTTTTTTTTTTTGAATATACATGACTGTATAAGAAATTAATTAACCAAAAATAAAACAAACAAAAAAAGAAAAAACAATTATCTCATTATCATCACTTCATTTAATGGTCTATATAAGCCATATTAACAACTTAGTTTATTAAATTATTTTCAGTGTCTCTTTCAAAATTACTCTGTATAAAAAAAAAATTATTTATTTTCCTAAAAAAATGAGATAAATCTTACACAAAGAATAATTCTTTCCAACAGGTTCTGTCATATCAAGTAATTATGGAAACTCCTCACGCAAGACAATATTTTATGAAGTTCCTTGAGAAAGAAACAGCTCATCCATTTTTAGGGTATTATTTGTTTCATTATAGGGAGGGATGAGAATTGTTTTAATTTATCCTCATCTATACCCTGTCTCAGCTTCAGTTGAGAGTGACGTCATGGAATGACGTCCCTTACCAGACTGTGTGCACAACATCATATCCTTCCACCATTAAAAGAATGAGTATGCTTTCTTCGCGAGTATGCATTCTAAGGCTATGTATGCTACGTTACACCATCGCTATAATCGCGTGGCTTCTCGAAAGTAGAATAGTCAAATGGTATCTTATTAGATATGGTTTTTTAAAATTAATTTTTAAAGTATTTTAATCCTCTTCGTGGAAACTCTATCATCTTTCATTTCTGACACATCTTTTTCACGTAGGTACAAGAGACGCCGCCATTTTACAATCAAATAATCTCGACTACAGATTGACTTCATTTTATTTATATTTTTAAAATTTCGTCAAATGGCTTTTCTATCTGCCGATTTTTTATTATACCGAGGAGAAAAATATGAAATATGATTCCAGAAAGGATTTTGAACTTTTTATATAGAAAATTATTCGAACTATTTCTTCATGCGGGCGAACTATAACTGCTTCACTCGTGACGTCACTCTCAATTGAAGCTGAGACAAGGTATAGCAGGTTGTCTTGTAAGTTTTGGTGTAGTAAATTCATATAAAAAATATTGTGTTTCACAAAAAATGAGCCTACATATCAGTTGCTAATGTATTATTCTCATTCTACATTCTCATCTGCTTTTTGCCGTATTTCATTTTCACATTTGAAGTTGGTAGAGTTAGTATGGAAGAAGTCATCAAACTAATGTTTGAACTTTACAACATTATGAAGAATTTCTCGGTTTTGAAAAATTGCATCTCTCATTGGTGATGATGAATGTTTTCAGAAGAATTTATTACCTAACCCTACTGAACAATATTAGAATTTATTGGACAACCCTTTAAATCTATGGTCATTTTATGACAAGTGATCTTGTATTGAAATTCTCCGTTCAAAATTTTTCTTTTTTCATTGGTTTCCCTTTTATATCCAGATTCTGTCATCATCAGATTACTTACCCATAAAAATTTTAATGTTTCCTACTTTAACACTTAATTCTTATTTTTTTTTTTTTTTTTTTTATTTCACAGAGGTTATTTCACTCACAGTAATTATTTAATGAAACTCAAAATTATTGTCTGCAATTGTTTAGGCATTTATCTCATTGTGACACTAGTAACAAAATGGTGTGCATGTAGAAAACCTTTGGCTGCCATTTGAATCAGTAGCGCTTGCACTCCTTGCCTTTATCGTCCATTTGAAACTTTTATCCCCGCAGTTATTTTTAGAGCTCACCAAAGATGTGGAAATCACATGGGGACAGATCAGGACTGTAGAGAGTGGGTGGCTCAGGACTTCCCACTTGAACTTCTGCAGATGTTCAGTTGTTGCTTTGGCTATGTGTGGTCTATCTTTATCGTGCAACAAGATGACACCACAAGAAAATTTAGCAGGCTATTTCAATTTAATTTCCTTACGGTTTCACAATGAGCTGAGCATTGATTGTACCTCCCAAGTTCCTAAGGAATTCATCGAAGAGCGATAAACTTTCTCATGGTGTCATCTTGTTGCACGACAATGCTAGACCACATAGCCAATGCAACAAAGGAAGTTCAAGTGGGAAGTTCTGAGCCTTCCCGCAATAGCCCAGATTGTCCACACCTTCGGTGATCTCAAAAAAGCACCTCGGGGGAAAACGGTTTCAAGCGGACAATGAAGTCAAGGAATGCGTGTGCAATTAGTTCAAATAGCAGCCAAAGGATTTCTATGAGCATGACATCCTGTGACATTAGTGGGATAAAGGCCTAAAACATTTGTGGACAATGCTTTTGAGTTTCGTTAAATAATTACTGTGAAATATCTTCTGCCTCATTATTTATTAACTGTACCTAAAACATAGATGTTTAGAAAAAAGTTTTATTTTTTCAAATAAGGATTCTCAATCACAACAAGTAATTTGTAAATAATAACTTTTTTTACTGCTGTTATAAACTTTGCCGAACAAGTCAGCAGTAAAATGAAATAGCTTAACCCGGAATATGACGACGTAGACAGGGTGTAAATTAAATGTTGGGCGCTATTTGGAAGATCGTTTCCTAAGAATAAAATAAGATAAGTGTTCCTGGAAGTTTTTTAATAGACTGCATACGTTTCGAGAAAAATTTATTTGAATGTGATGACGTCAAGTTTTGTTCGTAACACATGAGCTAATAACTCATCTTCTATGCCAGCTATTTCCACAAAAATTGGATGGCTTACAGGGAGTGCATAGCCCATTAATCATTCCAATTTATGCACATGACATCCGTTAATTTCGGAGACAGGCGTTCGATGTGGGACTTGTCACCACCGCACTGCCAGATATGAACTAAGTCCCAAGTCGAGTGCGTATCTCCAAAATTAATGGACATATATGCACATAAATTGGTACAATTAACTGTCTATGTACAACCTGTAAGCTATCTGATTTTCATAGAGATAGCTGGCATAGAAGCAGATCTACAGCCCTTGTGTTGCAAACAAAATTTGACATGGTCAGATTTCAAAGTCATTTTTCTCGAAACTTATGCCGTCTATTAAAAAATTTCCAAGAAGATTTACATCTTATTTTGTTTTTAAGAACCGATCCTCTAAGTAGTACCCAAAGCTTGGGAAAAGTGATTGGTTTTGCCTTGATCATTTGACTTGAATGAACCAGAAATATTAGCAATGTTTTTATTTTCAAATTAATATATTTAATTTTATATTTTTAAGATTTTGGGAAACTGTGGAATTAATGAAGCAAGAAGATAAGGTTTGTATTTATTTTATTCATTTTTTACTTTTGCTGCTTGGTTTGAGTTCACAAATTTTATTTTATAATTGAGTGGGCACTATACAATTGCCGGAATAAAGTCTATGTATTATGAAAACACAAGTGAAAGTACAAAAATCTATTAATAATTGCTGTTTTTTATTCATTAAAGTAGTTAAACATGTTTTGACAACAATTACTTTATTGAAATCACTCTTAGGACTCAAATTACTAAAAACAATGTCAAAATCAACAAAAATGACATTTTTACCTTATACTTCAACAATTAATAATTGAAATAAAGTAAATATGGCACACATAAAGAAAGTAAAAAAAAAATTGACAATGCCTAAAGTTATATATTAGAAAACACTGTGGAGATTTCTTTTGCAAGTAGGCAAACGTGCTTTTTACATGAATAATACCTGTATGTTGGTCTAAGGTTGAGTTTCCGTAGACAACAATAACAGCTTTACTGTGTTTTTCATCAGCAGTTCGAGATTTGGGCGGATCAGGCATCTCCATTCCTAAAATTTTTGTCAAACTCGTCCTTATTTCACATGGCTTGTCAAATGCATATTATAAACCCTAGTTTTATATGAACTAACACTTGTATGCAAGATATTTCTTTTATAAAGAATTTCCAATCATTATTATTTTATTTCCTGGAAAGAAGGGCACGAAACTGTAAAACATGTTTCATAAAAAAAAAATAAAGTTACACAAGTACTGACGTGCAGTCTGACAGGCTGCTCCAGAATTTCAAATTAATCGTACTTACTGAATTTGCTCCTGCTGATTTAAAACTACTTGCAATGGCACAACTAAAGTTGAAGGTACTGAAGAGCTTAAAACAACCATGCATGAGGAAGAGGGAGATTTCATGAAATTTGGCTATTCTGGGGCCTGCCAGACTGCACATCAACAGTTAAAGGTTAAATAAAAAATCCACCTTGTTTATAATTAACCGATTCAATTTTAATGGTATGGTAATATTTCTTTAATAAAGTATTTGATATATATCTTTCCTCAGAAAAATTTGCACAACATTGGAAATGATGTCTACAAAACTTATGTTGCAAATGCCAGCTCACCTATAAAAGTGGAGAAAAGTATTGTTAAAGGAATGGAGTTATTTCTAATAGGTGATAAAGTAAGAAACTTTTATTTCTCTGAATAATATACATGTACTGTATTAATTTATATAATTAAAATGTCGTGAATACTGAGATATATTTATGTCTCTTTTAATGCTACTACAGAGAATTTTTAAACTAATTTTATTACCTGCAATAAGATAACTTTCTAAATAATATCTGCATAATCCTCCTTCATCTGTTCCTATCCTTTCTCCTTTAGAATTGATTTTTTCCTTCCTCTTTTTCTTCCTAATTGTAATTATGATAGATGCATTTGGTTGTTTCATAAATATTGGCAGATTTCGCTTAGACTACTTTGCGTGATCCCTACGGTGCGGACATTACAGCAGGCACTACAACAACCCCCTATGAAATAAGTAAGATTGGTCCAGAAGTTTCTCCAATAGTAGCATGTGTAGCGCTCCAGACATTAATGTCATGGAGCAGCACGATGTCAGACTAGTGCTTTTGTACAAATACAAACTTCAGTGAAATATGGGTGAGTGTTGCTAATGTTAATGGAGCATGGGATGCCCACACGAGTGACAGAGCTGTCCGTAGACTATTTGTGAAGTTGGTGCTGGTGATATGGACATTAATAGCAAGCCAGTAGATGTGTGCCTGGTAAAGTGTGATATCGAACAGTTACGGCAGAAAGTGGAACAAAAACAGATTTCCGTTGTACGTGAGCTGTCCAATGAGCTTACTGTATCACTGGCAACCATAACCTGACACCTGGCAAAAATGGGCAAGTCGTAAAAGCTGGACACTTGGGTTCCACATACCCTCACTGAACAACAGCAAACCGTGACACTTGGAAATGTGTCTTAACCTCAAACATCATGATGCTCTAATACCGTTTCTGCATCGCATCGTTACTGTTGACGAAAAATGGGTGCTCTATGACAACAGAAAATGAAAAATTCAGAGGCTGAAAAAAGGGGAAATGCCAAAACAGTACCCAAAACATGTGTTGCATCCAAACAAACTTCTCATTGCCGTGTGGTGGACTTCCAGGAATGTGGTGAATTTTGAATTTGCAATGACTATTTTCATGTCCTATTCAAATATTGGTTGGCATAACCACTTGGGGTTGGTTTTCAATGAAATTTGATGCATGCACGTCCTTCTGTCCTCAACGAGAGGAGAATACTGGGCTGAACTATCTAATTTCAATTTAGTTCATTGCATCTGCATGCAACTTTAATAATAGGATTAATTAAGCCATCAAAGCTTAAATTGCATTGTTCCATAACAGTAATTATAATATAATAAACTTTATATTAAAGTATGAATGTTCGCCTATACAGGGAGATTCAGAACTTGCATTACAGAAGTATATGGCAGATAGAGGTTTTTTATTAAGCAATGTGAGTCCTATTTTGTACCAGTAAGGTTCATGTAAAGGTCAGTGGCTTGATTCTCTGATAACTGAGCTTACACTGAAAAACAACAAACAATGACGATTGACAATGTGTGCATTAGAGAAGTACTTCGAACAGATGCCCTCTTTCTTGTACACAAAACTAGCATCACTGAAGCATTGACTGCCACACTCGTTCTTAAATGCCATGTGTAGTACGTTTGGTGTTACTGGTGTCAACAATCTGTGGAAGAATATTGATATAATCTGCAAGTCGTCGGCTTAGAGTATAAACCTGCTAAATCCATATTTCACCGTTATCACGTTTTGCCTATCATTCGAAAGAGAGAGAAAAAAAAATACACAATCTAGAAAAAACACCTACTGTCAATTCTGAGTTTAAATTGACAAAAACGCTTGATGAGTAAAACAGTCAAATCCATGACTTCAGAAGTTCACGGCCATTTTGTACTGAGTTTTCGACACCGGCACGAATGCTCTTACAAATGATTACTTAGTTCGGCGTTATTGGTGGCAAATGAAGGTTTTTAGAATTGGAATATTGCAGAGGTATGTATTTATATCGTTACTGAATTATTATTTTGTGTAAACTTTATTGAAAAATGAATTATATTGCTATTAAAAAGTAAGTTAAGCTACAATCTAAACAGATCCGCAAGAAAGCATCCTAGACCTTATGATGTTACTTACTTAAACCACATTTTTCAAAAGCTTTGATGAAGTAAATTTTTTTAAAAGCATTCATCCTGGACGTGGTACAGGTGACGCTAAAGTTAATGATACAAGAGCACTTTGGTACACTCTAATGGTGATGTATTTTTTAAACTGAGAGTCACTGATGAATGGGATTTACTACTGCAAAGAAAATCCCCGGCTGTAATTGCCTTGCCTTTGATGTCCTGCGAAATAAGCACCTAACAAAAAGAAAACTTACAAAGAGGAAGTTTGAAGACTTGCAATATTTGAAAAGCACTTTATCTGAGGACTACCATCGTTATTATGATAATTTACTTCATGACTAGTTACTATTGACACTGTTAACATTTATGTAACTGTTGAGACTGACTAATATGTGCCTAATCTAAGTACCTAATGTGATTTATTTTTTTCTATTTAGAAAAACTTTAAAGGTAAAACGTACAGTATGTTCAAGTTACTTTATGTTAAAAGAGTATAAAAGACTACTGTGCCCGCGCCACGAGAAGGCGGTTGCGTTTCCAAAATCTCTCACATGGCGCGCTAGGTGCTTTGGCCAATCCATTTTTCTATAGGGTAGAAGTAGTTATGCTGGAGAAAGAAACAAATGCTTCCCTACAGAACAGCAATTTTTGTTCGTTATTTTAAATTAACTTTTCAGTGTAGAGTTTCATATTTTCAATAGTTATTTCAAAATTAAGGGAAAACCATCCCTAGAAATATTCACGTATTTAAATGCCTAATCGAAAACAATTTAATTAACTCAATGAAATAATAAAACAACACATCATTTATTCAATACAGTATTACACCATTTTTGCACGAATTTCCATATACAAAAATAACTTTTTCCAAGCCCTGAGTAACTACTCCTACCCTTTAGCAAAATGGATTGGCCAAGGCAGCTAGCGCGCGATGTGAGAGATTTTGGAAACGCAGCCGCCTTCTCGTGGCGCGGGCACAGTAGAAGAATATTTTTTTGTTAGTTTCAAGAGATTTTTTATTTTGTTTTTTAAATATAAATAACTTCTTTGAATAGTTTTGTCTAAGATGTTATAATAATTATTATAAGTACATTGCACTTTGTATTGGAAAAATATTTTGTTACAATGAAAACCTGCTAAGTCCGTTATTAAAAACTTTACTTGATTACAAAAACCTGTTAAGTCACAAAAGTGTTAATAAATAAATAAATACTGAATTTAGTAACCTTCCTTTTATTTTATACTAACTGAAGTACCCGGCATCGCTCGGAGAAAAATTTATTTTTTTCATATTGATGTATCCAGGGTGGTGTACAAACTTGGGGGGGGGGTGATAGAGAGATAAAATCTAAGCAACATTTCCCTCTTTCATTTTTTTCTCTGGGTATTGTTTTTGAGATAAAAAATGTTGAACGTCGCGTAGACGTAATATGCCACTCAACCCATAATTCTGGAACACGTCAAAATCATGGTCAATCATGTAATAAAAAGAACAAAAAACACATTGCATACAGGACAGCAATGTGACTTGTTTTTTATGAAACATGCAAACGTTTTCCAATAACTGTTCTAATTGACTCCCTCTGGTAATGAATGCATGCTTCACAACGCGCCGCATGGACTGACGTAAAAAGTTCAAAAAGTCCCTGGTTCTTCGTGAATCTGGTCCGTAGCTATGGCAATTCTGGCTACCAGCTCTTCATCGGATCTCACTTGTGTATCGTATACCAATGTCTTTAAGTGTCCCCACAGAATCCAAACAACTGTTTCCTGCATGTAGGATTTCAACATTTTTATCTCAAAAACAATGCCCCAGAGAAAAAAATGAAAGAGATAAATGTTGCTTAGATTTGATCCCTCTATCACCCCCCCCCTCCCCAAGTTTGTATACGTTATTCGAGAATACCCTGTACACAGAGTCCGCCAAAAATGTATACACACTTCAGGCATAAAAGAAAAAACTACATGAAAGTTGTAACACTAAATTCATACAGGCATCAAGCGATGAATATAAATCCTCTTTGACTTCTACAATTACGACAGTTGTTCAAAGTGATTATCATAAGCGTTGAGATATTTTTGAGTACGGTGAACAGTTGCAAAATCCATTTCCTAGCAAACTCTTATCAGTAATCTCCTATGTCTAGGTGGCAATTGTGGCAATGTCTTTTATCGTCTTCATTCAATACATATAATAATATTGCGGATAAGCTTTCGATTTTGTTATTACGGAAAAAATTATATATGATATCTAGTAAAGTGTGTATACATTTTTTTTGGCGGACTCTGTAGAAAATAAAAGATACATTGTATTTCCACGCGAAAGGCTTGCATCATTATTGAAAACCTCAAAAAGTTATGTCTAAACCTACAAAATGGCAGATCGAAATTGTAATAATTTGACATAACTGCCACAAAAGAAATGACAGTTTTGTATAGCCGCGACGAATGCCATCTATATATATTAAAAGCAGTTAGACGATAGGTTTCTGGCACGAACGCCATCTATTAAAAGTAATTAAAAGTAATCTGACAAAACTACCAATTTTGAATTCTTCGATTTCTCAGCTATTCCTTTGGGTTTTCCCTATTCTTATTTTTTTTAAACCACCCCTGTATTAGAGGAAACAAAACAAAAAAAAATTATTCAAATCGATCAAGCCGTTTTTGAGTTTTAGCAAGACTAACGAACAGCAATTCATTTATAGATTATAAAGAATAAAAAAAAAATAGACCAAGTATATTAAAGCCCTTTCTTAAAATTAATTTATATTGTTTTAAGAATGTTTTTGTTTCTCCTGTAAATTTACCTAATATGGCGTTAGCAGGTTTACACTCTAAGCCGATGAAATGTGGCATACACTACATCTAATTTTCATTTTTGCAATGTTGACTCTCTTATGACTCAACTCTAAATGAACCTAAAAAGCAACAGGCAATGGCAAACAATCAAAACAGTGAAGCACAACACCCTCTATCTACCATAGTCTTTTGTAATAAGTTAAAAATCGCCCTGTATGTTTCTAAAAAGAACTGAAACAACTGTCACTCGGGAATCATCCAGGTCCAATATTCTCCACATGTGTTTGTTGCAACCTGCAAAAAGTTTATGCTGTAACAAGTATGTTTATTGGGGTATGAGATTCTCCCTCATCCTGTGTATTCACCAGACTTGGACCCAACCAATTTCACATGTTTCGTCATTTGGACAATTTCTTGCGGGACAAGTGGTTCACTGGTCGAGATGCTGTCGTTACTGCTGTCACAGTTTTTTGGAACATTGTAATGCCGACTTCTGTCATCATGATATTTTTTTCATTGCACACGTGTTGGGCACGATGTATAGCTGCTGAGGGTAGATATTTCACTTAATAAAAGGTATTCTTTACCTCGTTTCTGGTATCTTTTTCTTTCCATCAAATTCAGCCAATATTTATGAAAGAACCCAATAGAAGAAAAGAAGAATTAGACACAAAAACCTGGTATAAAGCCAAAATTGAACACTTGATAAATAAACTGCTTTTATTTTTTGCTTTGACAAAGGACATAAGTCTCTATCCAAAACATCAGCTTTTTTGTGAGGGCCTTACCACTGTGTTCCATTTTTATTTTTAATTGTAATTACGAAACGTTTGAAAATTTTTTTCAGTGTTTTCACTTCTCTTTATGTATGAATTTTTTAATCAATTTATTTGATGGTTTAGGGGTAAGGAAAATTCCTGACCTGCAAATCAAGGGGGCCTGCTCTGCCAGTATGGTGTTTTGTGAACTTCATGGAAGTCCATAATAACACATTGCAATATGTCAAAGTCCAATATGAGTCCAGATCGTGGAATTTCTTGTTCCCTCTTTTCTAGTTGTTATTAAGAAATATTTGAAGAATATTCTCCAGTATCTTCCTTTCTTTTTGAGTATTAATTGCGTGCTCTTACATTATTTTCTTTAAAGTTTATTTTACATTTATTATTGTACTTAGAGTAATTACTTGCTTTTATTTATTACGTATTGGAAAACAACTTCAATATTTCAGGGTCCTGAAGCATTTTTTGCTGCACAAGAAATAGTTTCTCGACATCTTGAAGATCGTTATTACCCTTGTTTTATTGTAAGTGATTGGTATCACAAGATGCTGAAAGGAGCTGATGAACAAGGCATTGATTTCATGACTGTTGCAGCAGGTAGGATAAATCTTCTTGATATAGTCTTTAGCGTTCTGATTAAGGATATAAAATAATGAAATCTGGTAATAACCAATTTGAGTGTGTTGTTTTTGTTTTTTTAGCACATTTTCTATATATAGAAATGTGCTTATGTGATCGGTTTGTCCAGCTGTCCGTCCGTCCGTAGACAATCCCACAATTCATTGCGTTACAATAGAAAGAGTGAATTGCTGAAGAAACGAATTATCCTCGCATTCGGGAAAACGCATGTTGAGAACATGGGTTCGGCTCTGCGCGTGCTCTAAACGTTAATGAGATGGTGCGCGTGCAGGATGCACGTGTTTCACGATTATTGAAAGGGTAGTTCGGTCTCTAAATCAAGAGAATTTTTTTATTCCTAGGGAGCTTAGCATTTATTACGATAACTTGAAAACGAATTAACTTTTTCACAGACTGTTTTCACCAATCCATTAATATGGGACAGAGTACGAACGTGAGATAGCTGGAATAATTACGTGCTCTAATGGCACGTACTTTAATGGTACCATTATGATACCCTCTTAAACATTTCCTATAACAAGATATGGCATGTAATATATCAAACAAATTGTCACAACATATCATGAACGCAAATATTGATAAGACTAACTAGTCATAGCAATATTGGTCTAATGGCACATGTACGTGCAAGGATGTCTCATGAATGAATATAAAGGTATATAATGATAGTCTGAATTCTTTAGTAGTACGTGTTTTAATGGCACCAAATGGTACCATTGGAACTTTCAATGCTAAGATATGGCATGTAATATATCAAACAACTCGTAATAACATGCCATGAGTTCACATAACGCGTAAATAATGATAATGGTATTGGTTTAGTAGCACGTGCCTCAGTGGTGACATATGGTACCATTGGAACCTTCAATGCTAAGATATGGCATGGAATATATCAAACAACTCGTAATAACGTGCCATGAGTGAATATCACGTATAAATAATGATAATGGTTATTGGTTTAGTAGCACGTGCCCTAATGGTGCCATATGATACCGTAAGGTACCATTGGAACTTTCAATGCTAAGATATGGCATATAATATATCAAACAACTCGTAACAACGTGCCATGAATGAATATAACGAGTAAAAATGATAATGGTGATTGGTTTAGTAGCACTTGCCCTAATTGTACCATGTTGTACATATGGTACCGTTGGAACTTTCAATGCTAAGATATGGCATGTAATATATCAACTAGTAAGAACTTGCCATGAGTGAATATAACGAGTAAATAATGATAATGGTTATTGGATTAGTAGCACGTGCCCTAATGGTATATGATATCTTATGGTACCATTGGAACTTTCAATGCTAAGATATGGCATGTAATATATCAAACAACTCGTAACAATGTGTCATGAGTGAATATAATGAGTAAATAATGATAATGGTATTGGTTTAGTATCACGTGCCCTAATGGTGTCATATGATACCCATTGGAACTTTCAATGTTAATATATGGCATGTAATATATCAAACAACTCGGAACAACGTGCTATGAGTGAATATAATGAGTAAATAATGATAATAATTATTGGTTTAGTAGCACGTGCCTTAAAGGTGCCATATGAGACCATATGGTACCATTGGAACATTCAATGCTAAGATATGGCATGTAATATATCAAACAACTCGTAACAACGTGCTATGAGTGAATACAATGAGTAAATAATGATAATGGTATTTTTTTAGTAGCACGTGCCCTAATGGTGCCGTATGATACCATTGGAACTTTCAATGCTAAAATATGGCATGTAATATATCAAATAACTCGTATCAACGTGTCATGAGTAAATATAACGGGAAAATAATGACAGTGGGTATTGGTTTTGTAGCACGTGCCCTAATGGTACAATATAGTTTTGTTAGAACTTTATATGCAAAGATATGGCGTGTAATATATCAACCAACTCCTTACGAGTTATTAGATCTATTGTTATCCATAGCTTATTTTTTATCAAGAGCATAATGCTGTTAGGCTTAATGGTATCTAAAACTCTTTACTGTTATACATATTGCTAATTAATAGTAGTTAATCGTTTGCTTCAATAATAGATGATAACGTAGAACCACTTTAGTAATTATATATGAAAAAATAATAGATGCTTACACATAACGCCTCAGCAATTGAGGCTCACTTCGATTAACATTATGTGGGAATTCTTACCAATTAAAGAACTTTTATTTTGTTAAATGTATAAGGAATAACTTCACTCTCCATTTAAATTTCAGTTCTTCAAGTTTATTGTTTAAATTCTCTCTATTCATTAGCTTATTTAAATAGTAATTTACAATTTAGTTTAAACCCAAATAGTATTTAGGTTTCATCGAAACTGCAATTCCACCCATTTGGGTGACTTTAGGTGAAAATCATGAAAATTTGGCAAAACGCGTGCACGAAACGGCAAATCTTCCCATTTGGGTGACTTTCGGTGAAAATCATGAATGTTTGGCAAAACGTGTGCTTTATTTATTTACTCTCAAGTGTTTTAAAATGTTGGTTAATTCTATATATCCATGTACGATGCTATAACACGAAAATGTGCTCCCTTTATCTGCTTTGGCGGTAAAATCATTTTTGTTTTTTTTAATATTATTGGAGACAGGTGTCGGGTAAATGTACATTGGAAACTTCTGTTTATAGGCTTACCTCGGTATTAAAATGCTAAGCCACTTTACGTGTTTTAGGTTTATTTAGGCTTGTGAGTACCTTTATCCTTTAAAATAGCAAACTCACCTAGGCATGGAATAAACAATGTGCTGATAAAGTTATGGAGATAAGGAGTACCATACAGAAATGAAATTTCTCACACATTTCCTGGAGATTCAACAGAGGGGTAGAAAAGCATTCCACAGCTAATTCTGGATTGTCCAAAAGATGCTCAATGGAGTCCGATCCAGGTCTGTGTGGGCTACTGCAGCAAGGAAAACTCGCTGTCACGTTCCTTGAACCATCCCATAGTTCTATGATTTCTGTGCACTGGAGCATTATCCTTTTGGAATTAACCGTCTGCTCCAGGATACATGGTGATCTTGGTTCTTGCACAACAATGATGTTTACATATGCTATGGTATTCAAATATGTAGTTAGGGATATTAGCAGACTCCAAGGTAATCTAGAATAAAGGTAGAATCCAATTTGTCGGAAGTGCTTAACATGCATGCGTATATTTTAAGTCATTGGATGACAGCGAATCCAAAACCTTACAGAAACCAAAACATGGCGGCAATGATAACATCAGTCTTGCAATAGCGACACTTAACGATTCGTTCACTCCCTTCATAATTCTCATCCTTTATGCTATTTTCTAAATTAAATAAAAGCAAAATGTTATTATAAGGAGGGATTTATAATTATTGTAAAATGCACTTCTTCTTCTTAATATGAACACACAAAGATGATAACGTTATCGTTCATCGTTAAGATTCGAAATCGATTTGTTCCAACTGTTAGCAATTAAGAGACTGAGATAATAATTTGGATATTATTTCATAACTTTATTTCTGCAGGAATTAGGAGATAGTAATTTATAAAATGGTAAGTTTACAAATGTTTCTTCAGAAATACAGTGCTCTCTCTTTACAGGGTTACAGGGAAAGTCGACCTAGATATTTAAGGAAATTATTATTTTGGTCATTGCCGATAGATTTCACCCTATAACCTACTATCCAAAAGTTAACAGTTTTCTAGATATGTGACTTTTAAATAAACCACTTTCTCTGTCATTTTGTGTTTGATTTGCCTACTTAACTGAGAGTATTATATCTTTTTGCATAGTTAAAAAGACGTAGAAGTTATTAAAATAATTCACAGGATAACTTCCATATAACTTTTTTTTAATTAATGTGCTTCAAAGTTGGAACACTTACAAGGGAACCCCATATAGCTTTTTTTTTTTTTGCGTGCAAGCACACTGTGGAAGCGATAGCGTTGCGCAGCAGTGGAGTGCTCCGGAAGTGCGCGGAGTTCAACAAACATGGCGGTAAGAGGTTAAAGCAAAATCGTTAGCAGCGTTCGCCAAAGAATTGCAGTTACAGCACTGTTATTGGAACTCCTAACATGAATGCAGTTTTTATTTTCCAGAAAACACTTCATTATATGTGCTTGGAGTTATAAATTTGGTGTTATGTAGAGTCTTGTTATATAGAGAGAGCACTGTACAAAGAAATGTTTTTATTTATTTATTTATTTATTTATTTATTTATTTATTTATTTTTTTACGAAGTTTGTATTCTTTTGTGGCCGGAATAATGGCTACCACACCGCTTCTGGTTTGCCAAGAACTCATCCAGTGACAATATGCATGCACGTTAAACACTTCCGACAAGTTAGACTCTACCTTTTATTTTAGATTACCTTGAAGAGACCCAAGTTGTGATAGGAAAAGATTCCACACACAAATCCATATCACTGACATAGTTGTTGACATGCTGTAGGGTCTATAGATTCATCTCCAAATGCAGATCCTGCTGTCAACAGGAACTTTTACTCATCGACCAAAAACTGTTTTCACTCATCACTGGTCCAGTGTTGGTATTCCTCTGCCCCACGGAAGGCATTGCTGTTTTGTATATCACTGATAGCAATGGTATGCACAGGATATGGTTTCTTCATGCCAATGTTGCTCTAATGTGATTTGGCTAATTGTGAATCATCTGTTTGCTTGCACAATTTTAATACTTCTATGATCTCGTCTATCAACAAGTGCTTTCTACTCACAAGACTGCTGTTGAGTAGATGTTTTCTCTTCATTGCACCATTTCTGATGTTTCCCTGAAACAATGGCATGTGAAAACCTAAGGAGAACAACCATTTCTGATATAGTATTTCTAGCTCACCTGTTGTCTTTGTTTGGTTAATCATTGCTTTATTCTTTTCTGAGATGATTGTGGCAAATGATGAGTTGTACAAAGTTGCGACCATCAACTTGACAACACAACTCTTAGCATCACCGTACGATCTCTGGCATATCATGATTCTTGATTCTGGCCTATGCAATTTACAAGAAGATTTTCTTTGAAATATTTCAGAAAACATAGGGTAAATTCTGTAAGAGCAAGGGAGGAACGAAAAGTAATAGAAAATAATTTTTTTTTCATGGAATACTTTTTTGGTCCAGATGTTCAAAGTTGGCAAATTGATAGTTTGAATCTTTCGCTACAGATAAAAATAGCTTGATCAGGTGTCACCCTAGTGGAAGGACCGATAACTACTGAGTAAAGATGGTGTATTTGCTAGCATTGTCATCTTGTGAAGAACACCAAGGTGTTGTCTGTTTATTTTGGGCCAAATGAAAAAATGCAAGTGCAATCTACAGAGAAATATTGGAGGTTTATGGTGCTGATTATCTGGATTGTTGCAACATCTCCAGGGGGTGCAGATTCTTCGAAGGCAAGCCAAAAATTGAGGAATTTGTCTGGGAGGTGCTCACAAACTGTCACACAGTAGCCCAGACCTCTTACCATCTAACTATGACCTTTTCAGACCAATGAAGAAATTCCTAGGAGGCCAACGCTTTGGTTCAAATGAAGAGGTAAAATCAACCATGCGCAGGTGGCTATGCAACCAGAAAACTGAGTTTTATGAACAAGGTGTAGGTGGCAGAGGTGGACGTGCTCGACACTTGATTGCTGGCCATTGCTCATGGTGTCATTTTCCAGTGTTTATTCACATTATTCTAATCTCTTCGTTTCTCCACTAATGCTCCCATAGCAGTAGTAATAACAGTAAATTTATTTAAATATTCAATAAACTGGAATATTAATAATACTAATGGGCGAGTATGTTTTGCCTTGATACATGTCTATGATAATTCTTGCCTCTCCTAACTCTATTCTTTACTATCTATTCCACAAAACATACTTCTTTCAAACGCCAAGTAATCATCTCTCCTTTTCCACTACCAAACTTGTCCTCTTTTTCCGACTGGTGTTATCATTCTGACTTGTCGGCGCCCTAATTCATACTGAATTTGTCTGGACGTTCTGGAACACTTGTGTTATTTTCATGCTGTGTGCAGAAAGATGTCAATATCTGAAATTGATTTCTAATTGGTGCTAAAACAATAATTCTTCCAGCACTCGATTGTTGGATGACTCTTCTATCCTTAAAGGTAACATTTCGGACCAAACTCAGCATGCCTTCACGGCTCACCTTCTCTACTCCAATTCAAACAAGGTTTCAAAATGAAGCCTGTTTCCTGCAGGAATCAGGTGCTTACTCAATTTTCATGCAAGAGTTTAATTTATATAATCATTAAAATAATAATTTTGAAATTGTAGTAATAAGTATAATCAACAGAAGAAATAGCACACAATAAGTAGAACATTGAATATTGGTGTCCAGGTGAATCGTCGTCATAAAAGCCGTTATTAATAATTACAACTTGAAACCCCACAAAATGTCGTAAGTCGAGGTGTCGTAAGTGAGTGGACTTGGTGTAGTTTCTAATTATAACACAGAATGTATATCAAGAAAGAATGGATTTTTTTTTTTTTAAACGAACTGCCAAATAAACTACCAAATTGTAATGCATAAAATTTCTTTCATTTTCGTTCAAATTGTAATTTACCTTATTTTGATTAGGAGGAATAATTTCTGCATGTGTGTTTATTGATAGCAAATGTATGTATAAAAAATAATTTTTCTATAATTCCTTTTTCAATTTGAATTAAAGCAGTCAATTACATTTGTTTTACATTTTGTTACCTTTGAAGGTAGCAGAAATTGCATAAACATCATTGAATTCACGGTGTTTGCATGTCAATTCATAACATAAACGTGATTCTTATCGAATGATTGATAATGCATTGCACATCCTATAATTTTTTTATCTTTCTCAATAATTTGCTTTAGCATCGAGTTCTTTATTTCATCTTGGATTTCGTGATTCTCTCCCAATCACCAGTTTGAGAGCATTATCTTTTTGATGGAATAGATTGGGCTTTGCCTGAGAGAAACTCATTTGCTTTTTTTTTTCATATCTTAATCTTTACATAGGTCACCCATTTCTGGTCTCTTGGCCTAACTAAAGATAACTGGGGCAATCTTTAACCCAACCTAACCTAACTTAATCTCATCTGAACCTCTGTAAAATTTGCACAGATTTTAGAGAGTTTTTAATTTGGTCTGCCATATACATCCTTATTTTAAAAATATTGCAATTTATTATTTGTTGCAAGTTAAATTTTAATGAGCAACAGTTGGAAATTTTAATCACAAATTTTGTTATGGAATATTTAATTTTTTATTTGAAGAACAAGTTGATGATTCCAGTGAAATTGCAAATGAAGCATCAGCAGAGAATGTCCCTATCAGTAACATCCTTTTGTCTGATCACACATCTTATGCCCATGAAAAAATGCAACAGTTGGAAGAAAGGCTAAGTAATAAAACTCAAGCATTCCAAGCTTTGAAGAATTCTCAGAATTCTGATGGCAAAGTAAGTGCCAGTATAAAAGTAATAAATTTAAACCGGTGTTAATTCTTCAAACATAAAGTAAAGATATTACTGGAAAAAAACAAAGGAAAAATTCCGAGACCTGGATTCAAACTAGGGACCATGACTATCACGCTCGTCGCTCTACCAACTGGGCTCTTACAAACACAGGACAGCAAGGCTATCTCCATGTGTCCTGAAGATTACAAGGGAGTCCAACGATAGGGCAGTCATCTGGCTTGTAGATAGAGAATTCCTCCTTTCCCAAACACTATTAGAGAGCTGATGAAGACTCATACGAAAGTAATAAATTTTAAACTGGAGTTAATGCTCCAAACATAAGGTCATGGAATTTTTTGTTTGTTTTTTTGCTTGAAAATACTATTCAATAAAAGGATTGTTGCATAAATACATTTGTTACATTACCCATTACATGCAATTGTATCAAAATTTTTTCTTAATTGTAGTTTTCTTTTATAGAAATAGCAGTTTATTGAATTTTTGGGAGGAGGAGGAGGAGGAATATAAGCTGTCTTTTCTTTGCACATCAGGTTATATCAAAACTGCATAAAAAAATTGAAGCTATAAAGGAAGAAAAAAATCGATTAGAATCGCACATTAAAAGGACAGATTTGTGGAGTGATAATCTGGGAAAATGGAAGATAAATGTTGCAGGTGCTGAGGTAATTAATGCTTTATCTTAAGGAATGAAAATTGAAAATGTCTTTTTATATGTACTGAGTCATGGACATAGCCAGAATTAATGTTGTAGGGGGGGCGGTGAAATACCACTCCATCTTTGGAAATAACGTAGGTTTCAAAACATTTAATGCAGACTCTAGTGCCACATAGCGGTATTACAGTAAAACGCTGTCGTCTGCTGCTGTGACGTCTGCAGTAGCAGAAAATTTGATAACTGCAAATGAATAATGGCTGCAGCCCAAAATATTTTGGGAGATTTGTTTGAATTTGGTTATGTAAGGGACGAAGAACCAGTTGCACAATCATCTCAAGTACATACAGTAATATTTTGACATACAAAAATATGTGCAAATATATATATATATTTTGACAATCAAAAATATTTTGTAACTCATACAATAAATGTGTGCATTGGCATAACAGAGTGTGCGTTAAATGTTTTGAAACCTACGTTATTTCCAACGAAACGCGCGTTAAATGTTTCGAAGCTTGCTTTAAATCTATCACACCTTGCTTTAAAGCGACTGACAAAAGCTGCAAATGTGGACTAAAGGAGGGACAGACTAAATGCACGAAAATACGGTAGATACAAGTCAAAATCAAAAATCTGTGGACAACATCATTTTTAAGTTAATGGTTTTCTTTATTGAGCTGTAGATGAATAATTATCAGACCTACAACCTTGAAATACATAAGACGGATTGTTTATTCAAATATCATGCTTGATATAAAAAATCAAAAAAAAATATTAAACGCAACTTAAAATAAAGGCACAAAATAATCAAAGCTTGTGTCAAAATACTGTGGACACAAAAAAAGAAAAATCATAATACTGTGGACAATGCTGTTTTAGCTGCACAATGCACACCCAGTATTTAGTGGCATCTCCATGTGCCTTAAGAAGTGCAGTTATTCTTCGTGGCATGGAAGATATCAGCTTGCTGCATGTTTCTGGTGTTATTTTATTCCATGCATCCTGCACCTGAACTCTTAATTCATCCATTGTTGTTGGTCCAGCTTTCATTACTTCACTTTTCAAAATTCCCCAAATATTCTCTATAGGGTTCAAGTCTGGAAAATTCGCAAGCCATTCCATAACATTCACTCGTTTTCTTGCAAGCCATTCCTTGGTTGACTTGGCTGTGTGGCAGGATGCTCCATCCTGCTGAAAGATGCTGGTACGACCAAGGCGAAATGAGGCAATTGATGGAAGAAGGCTGGTTGCCAAAACACTTACATATTTCTCAGCATTCATAGTTCCATCAATGAAATGTAATTTTCCAGTCCCTTTGGCACTTACACAACCCCAGACCATGCATGATGCTGGATACTTAACACTTCTTTTTATACAATTAGACTCATTAGCCTCATTCTTTTTTCATCACTAAATACTACTTTGTTCCATTGTTCAATAGACCAATCAGCTCGCTCTTTTGCCCACTTCACACGTTTATACTTTTGCACCTTTGTGAGAAATGGTTTTATTTTAGGAGTATAAAATTTATACCCAAGTTGATGGATACGGCGATATGTGGTTGATACAGATACATTTTTCCCGATGCTGGCTGACCACTGTTGACTGTTCTGGTCCTTGAGCATTCTATCATCACGACTAGAAATTGTTTTAGTTCGCCCTGTTGGCTTAATTTCAACATTGCCGACTGTTTTAAACTGGTTCACTATTTTGTGAACTGCACTTTTTGATAATTTAAATTTTATAGCAATTTTTCTGATTGATTCTTTGTGTTTATGGCATTCAATAATGCGTTCATGAATTTCGAGTGGTATTACTTTTGTTGAAGCCATTTTCTTAAGTAATGTATAAGTATAAACCTTATACATATAATTCTCTAGTGAACTGATCCTTATGCAAATTACCTCAGAGAATAAATTTTATATTAAAAATAGCATTGTCCACAGTATTATGATTTTTGTTTTTTTGTGTCCACAGTATTTTGACACAAGCTTTGATTATTTTGTGCCTTTTATTTTAAGTTTTGTTTAATAATTTTTTTGGATTTTTTATATCAAGCATGATATTTGAATAAACAATCCGTCTTATGTATTTCATGGTTGTAGGTCTGATAATTATTCATCTACAGCTCAATAAAGAAAACCATTAACTTAAAAATAATGTTGTCCACAGATTTTTGATTTTGACTTGTAGATGGGTTTTATAATTTAATCCCAGGGGCCAATCCAAATTAATCTGAATGATGAAGTAGGACGTGCCCATAGTAAGCTACACTCCAAATTTGAAATTCTATATCAAAATTGTAAAAAATATGAAGGGGACAGATGGTCAAATGGACACATGGTCAGACTGACCGTGCTAAATAAATTGTAGCTCCATTCTTCTACTACTTAATGTCATGCTTACTTACTTTTCAAACCCGCTTATCCGTTAGGGTCGCAGGGGCAGCAGCCCTATGGAGGATCTCCAGCGATCATGATCTTCCGCCATCAGGCGCATGTCCTTCCTGGTAATACCCAAGCGACTCGAACCCAGATTCTCCATGTAGTCCAGCCATCTGGTTCTAGGCCGACCACTTGGTCTCTTACCCACCGGCTTGGAAAACAACAACTGCCTAGGAAAACCAGTTTGCGGGATCCATATCACGCCATACCAGCGCAACTGAGATCTCTCAATGCGGAGAAGTAGCGGCTCAACACTTAAAGACTCCCTTATTGTGCTGTTGTGCACTCTATCTAGTAGGGTAACACCTGCCACATCTCTCAGAAATCTCATTTTGGCCGCTTGCACCCACGATCGCACTTTTTCGGTCATTACCCAAGACTCATGACCATAGGTTATTAAACCAGTAAAAGAAAAATACTCATTTTTCATTGTTAAAATGGAAGAGAAAACAAATGGAAAGAGTTTTTGATGCTTTTTTAAAATCATCCTTGTATCCTTAATGTTTTCTTTTATTTCTTATTGAAAAATAGCAAGTTCTTTTTATTTTCCTGTTTCCAATTAGGTAGTATGTGAAAAGGACAAACCATTTCCATCTTTCCGTTTGAATGTTTATCAAAAGGGTAAAGATCCACATCCTTCTTTGACAGAACAAGAAATTTCAGGTTGGTGTGTTGATAAGAGGCTAAATGATTTCATGGGTCTACATCGTAAATTAATCCAGGTATCAGCAAAAATCATTACAAACCGTTTTATGATGCATTAAAATATATCATTGTATTTTTTGTTTTATTTTAGCAATTGCATTTTTGTTATCTAGATTGGTCCATGGCTCAAATATACAGAGCTTCCAAAAGGAGGGAAAACACTTTTCAAGAATTATGACAAACCTTTCTTGGATAAGGCTAAGCATTTAATTCAGGCCTATATGAATGTAAGTGATACGATTTAGGCATTTATTTCTTTATTTAGTTTTTTTTATACAAAAACCCTGATGTAAAATGGTTTTTCTTCCCTCTTCATGCTTGTTGAATCCTAATCCTTTATAATTTAATATAATTCCTGTTACATTTAAAAAGAATGTTGAGGAAAAACTTATTCTATAGAAATATTATCATAATTATCGGTATATAATGTGTATGCGTATTAACGCACCTAAATTTTTATTTGAAAAATTCCCCATATATAATATGTATCTGCAATTTAATAATTCGCAATATATGTACTTAGGGATGAAATCAAAAGCACTAACCTGAGAAAAAATAAGTGTATTCATTTGTTAGAGGCAGCAGGAAAGGGGGAATTGCAAAAGGTGGATTTTTGGCACTATAAGGCACAAAATAGTTGAGGGGGAGTATACCCATTGGAAGAGGCAAAGGAGTGGATGGTATGGAATTTGGAATGGGCTGAGAAGTTTAACTATTATGAAGCAGAAGGAGCCCAGCTTGTGGGAAAAGGAAGTGGTAGATGTTATGGTAGATGTTCAACAAAAGACAGTGGGCCAATGGTTCATCAGTAATGACAACATCAAGGAATTGGATGCATTTGTTAACTTCTGATTCATAGGTAAAATTGGAGGAAGGGTTAAGGATGGAAGTAAACATTGGTTGGGGAGGTAGAATAGATGATTAGAATGGCATTAACATATTTTTGGTAACCAAAGCTAGAGGAGTTAGAGAGAAGGGGGAAGCAAAGATACAGTAGCGCTCAAAAAATAGTACACTTTAATGTTTATTGCTATAATACTTTCAAAAATTAAGAACATATAACTAAACTTTGTATACATATTATCTATATAAATATACAAAAGAAAAACTAGAAATAAGGTCACTGTTATTTGTATTTGCGAGGACACCATTAAACTGCCAAAATACAAAAATCATAAAATAGTACAC
>JAHWFO010017072.1:2889895-2901470 GCA_023313115.1 Rhysida immarginata
CAGTAACTTTTGAATCATCCTATACATGTATATTTGAGTTTGTCGGTATCAATTTTAAAAGAAGAAAATCTCTATCCAAAACATAACCTATAGTGTCGTCAACTGTTGTACTCGGCAAAAGGAGACCAATATTTTTTGCCTACCAGATCAGTTATGCAGAAATATGACATGCCTTTTGTGCACTACATGTGGCTGTTATTTCATCATCCAAGTTACAGAGTCGAGTCACATTATTATGACCACTGGCTAATATCCCGAATAACCACTTTTAGCGGCACATACAGCAGCTAGACAGCGTGGGAGTGAGTCAATAAGATTCTGGTAGGTTTCTACTGGTAGCTGTTTCCACGCAGACTGTAAAGCATCCGATAGCTGCTGAAGGGCACACGATGGTTGTTCCATAGCATCCCAAAGGTTCTCGATTGGGTTGAGTTCTGGGGAATTAGGAGGCCAGGGTAGTACTTGGAACTCTTAGTAGTGTTCCTCAAACCACCCCCGAACAATAGCAGCTGTATGACATGTCGCATTGTCTTGCTGGAACGTGCCGTCGCCATGTATGGGTGAACTTGATCTTCAATTATGGATAAATAACCGAATCGGTTGAGTGCCTGCCACAGTTATCAGTGGGCCCAGACAATGCCATGAGAACACACCATGACACTGCCGCCATCAGCCTGTATTCGTCCAACAATGGTTGCAGGATGCTTGTTCTCGGAGGTTTCTCACCTCACCTGCCAACGGCCGTCACTTCTGTGGAGCAGAAATCGTAATTCATCGTAGAAGACAACTTTTTTCAGTCAGAAGTGGTCCAATTTCTGTACTGTTGGGCAAATTGAAGCAGTTTCTCACTTCTAAACTTTTTTTGGGACCCTGCGGAGGCCCATACATAGCAGGGTCCTCTTACTGTGGGTTTAGAGACATGTCTGATAGCATCCTCGTTGGTTTGAGCGGTAAATTGGTCCACTGCAGCTCTTCGGTTTGCTTTCACACACCTTCGCAGCCGACGTTCACCTCTCTCATCAATGGCATGTGGTGCTCCACCGTTCCCATACCGTGTATTCTGAACAGTCCCATTTTCCCAGTCATGGTACACTTTAACTATAGCAGCACGAGAATGGTTCACAAACTGCACGGTTTCCAAAATACTGCCACTTTTGGCCTGAAAGCTGATTATCATCTGCTTTTCCAGATCTGAGATGTCATGTTTCTTACCCATTGCAGCAATGAGTGACATGTTTTTGAAATAGCAGAAACCTAGCTTATATAGTCACCTAACTAATTTCCAACACATGACATAGATCCTCGGCTGGGCAACCCCGAAGACAAACATAGGGGGTGCTCATAATAATGTGACTCGACCGTGTAGAATGATGGTGTCACTAACAAAGTGGTCACTCGTTTTTTTTTTTTTAGCCAAGTTTCTGTAACAGTTTAAATAGTTTCCATTTCATCTTGTAAAACATCTTTGTTGCCTTAGAGTTGATGCTCTGTAATTCCCATCTCTTTTGTTTGGATTCATAAGGACTAAAAAGATTTTTATACTGGTGATAAGCTTTAAGCAGAGTGCAGTTTAAAAAAAGAAATGCCCTGAACTAATTTAGAATAGAAAATAACTTTAAGCTTACAATTATCTTTATTCCAGGCAGTTAAGAGAAACAATTTCATGGGTCTTTTCTGAAGGCATGATCATCTATTACATCCACTTATTTCGAGATGCCATGTGGCCAGACGGGGTGTTGGCTAAACCATCTCCTGTGAGAAGTAAAGAGGAAAAAGCCGAAACACGTACTAGAGCAAGAGTGCATTTTCTAAATAGCATTCCAGGTAAATTACACAAGAAACGAGTTAAATATTTGTGCAAGCAACGTTGAAAATCTAATTTAAATTTTTTTCTAGAGGTCCTCAGCAACCTTGTAGGTCAACCATCTGCTAAACGTGGAACGTTGAAAGTGTTTGAGTCTCTTCAAGATGAACGATTTAACAAACAGATATTTTATGTAGGTCATCAAACAAAAAAAAAAGTAATCATTTAGCATATCCTTCTAACATTTTGATTTTAAGAGATACTTTTCTTTTATGCTAGGAATTATTTGAACTACTTTTGACTGAAATTTTTACAGAAAACAGAATCAGGTGCATGTAAGTGTCTTTGTAAAAAGTGTTAAATAATCATCATTAAAAATAAATTTCAAATCAGTATTAGCAATTTATTTCATTTACAAATTATGCACATTTTCTTTTAAACTTTTAAGCAAAAAATTATCTTAATTTTCTTCATAAATCCATCCATCTGTGACTGGTTGCCACGAAACTAGTTCGCCCTCTGTGAACCACAAGGCTATTTCCTTTTTCGCACTTTCCACAGAATCACTTCCGTGAATTATGTTTCTTAAAGAAAAAAAAAAAAAAATAAAAATAAAGTTAGAAATCTTATCTCAATCTATACAAAAATGGAATTCATTAAAACAACCACCAACCTGCCAACTTGGATGCAGAAATCTCCTCTGACTGTTCCAGGCTTGGAATCCATTGGATTGGTCTCTCCAAGCATGAGACGACAAGTTTTGACTACATTTTGTCCCTCCCATACCTTTGTGTAAACAAATTAAAAGGATTAAGAACCAACAAAATTGATCATAGCAGTAGATTATTATAAAAAAAATTTTCATTCCAAGATAGAGAATTACTGAATCCATGGTCCATTGATCTCTATCGTGGTATGATAAATTTGCCATGCAGATTTTAAAATAAAAGCTTAGAGCAGGAGGTTTTAAGAGTTCTTAATGCATAGCAGCTTTATCCAATTTTAATAATGCATTGTGACCCTCCCCTTTCTAGTGAAAACTATGCTACTGTCAAACTGAAAATCTCACCATGGGTACTAGAGGTCCTGAACCCATGTATTTCACCAATCCAGAGTAGAATGGCTTAGATGCTAAATCAATATAATGTTTCTTCAGTAAATCTTCTGATGCCTGAAAATAGAAATGAGGTTAAAATAAATTAAAATGCTACTCTATTTTCTAAATTCCATAATAAACTCAAAGATAACCCAATACAAACTCAAAATTAGTTAAAATATTCTAATAGGGCATTCTACACAAAATCATTTTTACAAATCCATCTTGTGTGGAGACTGACATGCTGAATACGAAAATTATGGTTTAAATAAGTAACTCTCCATGGTTGTATTAACTCTTTCCCTTGTAAATTTCTAAATTATAGGCACGAGCCTTTACAATTGTATTTTTCCAAAACACCCATGCCTGCTTCACAATAATTTGCGCCTTTAGATTCAATGATAATTATCTTGGTTCGTCGAGTGGCTGAAGCGGCCGAGAATGGGACTGCGGATATTCAGCTACCTATTCAGTTTCATTTCTATAGTCCAGTACAACTAAGAATGAACTAAAATCAAAATGTGTATCTTAGTTTATTTCTTATGAATTGGAGCGATATGAAACCTCTCTTTGGACATTTGTTTTGTAAAAGAAAAAAGTCGTGAAACTACTCTAAATAGTAATATAATGCTACTCAAAAGTAACCTGTTGGATTTGTAACACAGATTCATTTTAAAAATTTGTTGATAGTACAGGATGTCCATTTTATCTGTGTATTGCCAAAAAAAAAACTAATAAAGATAAACGGAAATGGATTTCAATTTTATCTGAAAAAGTTTTATTGCTGGAGTGCAGGAACTGTACATCCAGGTTATTAAAACAAGATGGCTACTCTGCAGGAGAGAGCACGGACACTGGTTTATCGAAATGAAACATGTGACTCTGATATAGAAATTTTCGAAGACAATAAGGATCCACATGCCGAAACAGCATTTTGGACTGGGAGAAGAGGTTTTTGGAAACCGGCAGCGTGCTATGCAAAAAAAAGTTCAGGCTGCTCAAGCATAGCAGAGAGGACATGGAAAGAGTTAGAGAGGCGTTGGATCAGAGCCCCAGAGAATTAGGGTTGCCTAAATTCACGGTACATAAAATTGTGCGCAAGAAGTTGCAATTGTATCATTACAAGATTCAGCTTGTACAAGCTCTCCAGCCAGATGACAAACGGAAACGTATGATTTTGCTATTTACATGTTAAACAGGATTGAAGACGACAGATTTTCTTCAATGTGTTGTGTTTTCCAACGAGGCGACGCTCCACAATGTTCGCATTTGGGGATCTGAAAATCTGCACTGTGTCCGTAAAACAGAAAGAGAGAGCCCAAAAGTCAATGTCTGATGCGGGCTTATGCACGATCGTGTACTAGGACCCTTCTTTATGGAACCAACCGTTACTTCCATTACATATCTGGACGTTCTGCAGAATTTTGTATTCCTGCAATTAGATGAACAACAGCCAGATATTCTCTTCCAACAGGATGGAGCACTGCCACACAGGGGGACAACTGTTCGAAAAATTTCCATGTCGTTGGATAGGAAGAGATGGACCTATCTCTTGGCCCCCTCGATCACCCGACATTACGCCACTGGACTTTTCTCTTGTGTGGGTTTGTGAAGGACCAGGTGTTCAAGACAAAAGTTAAGGATATTATGGATTTGAAACGCCGAATCACGGTTGCTATTAACAAGGAGGATTACTGGCTCGATATGCTCAAAAAGAACATGGTAAGAAATTGATTATTGGCTGGATATCCTGTGTGTGACCCAAGAAGCACACTTTAGGGTATACTAACTTCAGTTTAATAAACTTTTTCTGTTTATTTTTATTAGTTTTTTGGTAATACACAGATAAAATGTGTCAGATAATGCTACTCAAAGTAACCTGTTGGATTTGTAACGCAATCAGATTCATTTTGAAAATTTGTTGATAGTATTTCGATCATTTTCATCAAGGAACCTAAATTGATTCCTAAAGCTTAGAGGTTAGGTGACAGCAGCACAGTCTCTTGATGAGATACATAATGTATAATAAACAAAATATACGCGATTAAAAAAAAAGAAAAGTGTGGAAAGGCAAGTTCTTTTTCCTTACAAAAGCAGCCATCAAACAGACTTTGTTTATGCAGTTGCCCAGCTTTTGTGTCAGACTTCAGTGCACTGCAAGTCTACTTTAAACATTTTTTTTAGCTCTGAGATTTGCCAAAAGATAAATTAACAGGTTTAAATTTCAAGGTATCAGAAGCATTAGCAGAGAATAGGAGCGTTAATCAGTATCTTTAGTTAAACCTGAAATCGCCTCTACTTTTTGACATATTCTTTCAGTAAAGTACACTTTCAACCACATTAAAAATTTGATCATCTATATGATCCATCTTCATGTCATGTCTTCAGCAACAGTGCCTCCTAGCACTTGGGTGCGATGTAGGTTTGATCTTTTTTGATCTTGTCAATCAGTCCATGGCTTGTCAATTCATCATCTTCGGATTCCTTGCCTTAATGATCAAAGCCAAAGTCTTTTCAGATTCATTATCTACATAAATCACAATGACATTTAGTTTACTGGTACTTCTTATTGGAATAGTAATTTCCAGTCATCTGTAGTAGCTCCTATGCAACCTTTTCAAACTAAAATTAACCAATGATTGGAAGTTTTGAAAAACATTTCCAAGGAATTTGGTCCCATAATGGATTAGTTCACCTGATCTCACCCCTTGTGATTTTAATTCCCTTTGGAGACTATCTGAAAGTCTACAAATACCGACCCAGCACTGTTGGTGGGACTGAAGGTTGCTCTATATGTCATAAAACTGCAGCAATGCTCCTGAAAATAACCTGCTATATAATGCATTTTTTCTCTGTACTTTTCAAGCTTCCTTGGCCAACAGAATTTTAATTTCTCTCGCACTATTACAATGTAACTAAACATAACCGTGAACCATTACTTTTCCCCAGGCCTTTTCTAACATTACACTCCCCAAAGTTATACATCAGAATATCAGACAAATTTGCAGAATTCCACCAACAGCTCTGTAGCCCTTGAAACTTGAGAAGTCTACTGGATTTCAGCCTACCATTTGGATTTCAGATAAGCCTTAATAATGAAAATGTATAGCTGTTAATATTCTTAACGACTGACTGATGGACAAGCTCAGATAGCTTCCATATACATCTGATGCTCATGTGTCAGAATGGGAGATTCCCCCAAAAAACGTGGAACGAATAACAATCTTATGGCTGACAGCACCTCATGGAAAGAGATTGACATTAAGTATGTTAATGATCGCTATGAAAATTGACCAACCTAGAATTAACATTCTTGGGGATTAAAAAACTTTGATCTACATAGTGCATGCATCTGGATAATCAAGCAAAGGTGCAGATTATATTTCCATAGTTTAAATAAAGTTGGCTCAGGAGCCAAAGAAGTTTTACAATAGATCTGGAAAAATGATCAAAGTTCCACTGAAAATATTTTGACAAAATTTATTTGCTCTTATCTGCATTGTTTGGCAAGTCCTGTCAACTATTTTTATTACAAAAAAACTATACTTGACCGGTTGTATTTTAATCTTTAGCAATAAAAATTTATTTTTATCTCTATAAAAATTCCATGTAATTCCAGGTTTCCTCCTAGGTCCATAAAATAGTTACTCTCAGATACTTAACAGAAAAATAATTTTTTTTTTGTCTCAAAGCATGCTCCTTAGTGGTACTTCTTACTCTTAATTCCAATTATGAATAAAACCATTCAACAACTAATAATTTTAAAGTCATAACTGCCAAATGTCAAAAGTTAAAACATTTGATACACTACTGCCAAGTGGTGACAATAGAAATAGAAGTACATAATCATCAATGTCATAAACAAAGAGCTAATAAGTAAAAATAAATAAATAAACCAGCTATCTTTCACATTCTGACAAAAATGCAATAATGGGATTCCCCTGAGGATAATCAAGATTGACCTTGAATGTACCAAATAATTTTGCTTGAAGAATGCCATTGCATACTGCAATTAGGCTTTGGGGTGATGCATCGAAATTTGAGGTTTTAAATAAATGGACCTGTGATGAATTCAGTAAAGTTATGATGCAGAACACTGAAGGTGTTTTGCAGGTCATCAACATTCAGTGAAGCATGAAGAGATCAAGAAGCTGATAAAAGAACTCTTAGAAGAGAGTCAATTATGATAAGAAATAGTAAATATCTATGAGAAATATACAACTAATCTAGGTTCATTCCATTTGTAATGAATACAGTGTTTTTGATAAATAAAAAGTGCTGGTCTATACTTCAGCCAGTCTTTTTTCTTTTAATCTTTAAAATTTTAAGTTTCAAAACATTTTTTCACTCAAAGTGAAAGGATGACAACTGAAGCCATAATGAACAAAAATCAGAGGTTCCTTCCCCTTTTGGTTTAACTGAAGCCATGCTTCAACTTTAGGAATTACAGTCAGACCTTGAACATTCATGCTTCGCGAATTCACAGAGCCATAAAAATTTCATTGGAACTGAACTTATTTGCATCTGCAATTTTTTCGCAATCCACATTCTTTCACTCATTTTACCTTACTGTGAATGTAAAAGAAAAAACAGCTAATGCCTGTTCTAAGAATTAGTTATGGTAACATTAATATACCGTACTGTAAATGTGATAGTGTGACAGATATGCATTAAGCGGATGCTGTACTCTATTTTTACATCAAACATTTGTTGTTTTTAAAATGTAATGAATTAAGCTAACTTTTAAATGAAATTAAAGGTTTGGGAGCATGACGTAGTTAGGGTTTCAACTATAGAAATAAGCACATCATTTTTAGTGACTATACCAAACATCCGAACAAGTTCCGGAACCTAACCTCATGAATGTCTGAGGTCCGACTGCATGTTAAGATGGAAAATGAAAGGAAAAATTCTGCGACTTGGATTAAAACCAGAGACAAGAAGTCTTTACACTGTCCAAGGAAAGAAAAACTAGGTCAAGGTGCCACGTGATATCTATTAATTGATTCAAGATTAGCAAAGATGAGAAAACCACATTGAATCCCATTGCATTGTGGGACTGTTAGAGCAGTTATTAGACCAGAAGCAGTTGCTCGAGTGATCCTAAATCGCTCTGATTGGCTAACTTTGAATTTCCCAATCTATCTTACTTTTTAAACCCGCTTATCAGTTCGGGTCGCGGGGGCAGCAGCCCTACGGAGGATCTCCAGCGATCTCGATCTTCTGCCATCAGGTGCATGTCCTTCATGATAATACTCAAGCGACTCGAACCCAGATTCTCCAAGTAGTCTAGCCACCTGGTTCTAGGCCGATCCCTTGGTCTATGACCCACCAGCTTGGAAAATAACTGCCTAGGAAGACCAGTTTGCGGCATCCGTATCACATGGCCATACCAATGCAACTGAGATCTCTCAATTCGGAGAAGTAGCGGCTCAACACTTAAAGTCTCCCTTATTGTGCTGCTGTGCATGCTATCTAGTAGGGTAACATGTGCCACATCTCTCAGAAATCTCGTTTCGGCCGCTTGTATCCACGATTGCACTCTTTCGGTCATTACCCAAGACTCATGACCATAGGTGAGAATGGGGACAAAGATTTGAAAACTAAGAGCTTGGCCTTGTTCCCCAGCTCACGTTTTGTTACCATGGATCACCACAGTTCACGTCTGACACAGCTTGCTGCACTGATCTGAGCATCTAATTCTTTATCCTTCCCAACTTTAACATAGCTTTTCTTTCCTTGAACAGAGCATAGCTTGCTGCCTCTACCAGCTGGGCTACAGAGGACAATAGTAATACTAAGCTGTCTACAAGTGTCCTGAAGAATGCTAAGAAGTCAAAGTAGAAGCCCAATGATAGCGCAGGCAACTGACTTGCAAGTTGGGAATTCGCCCTTTCTAATTTAATTTAATTTCTCTAAGTTGAAGCGTGGTTTTATTTTGTAAATTTTCATCAGCTTGCTGATGGTTTAGAAAGGAATTCCCGATCTGCGAGTCAGAAGCATGCCCTATCACTGGGCTTCCATTTTGACTGGTTAGTAGTCTTCAGGACACATGACTAGCTTATGGTGAATTCCACTTGTTGCTCGGAGCATCGCGAGTGCTCCAGCTACTCCAGTTCGGGATGTGGAGAAGCTGGACGAGGAGTGGGAAGAGGGGTGGAGTTCATACATCCAATATGGCTGATGACGAATTTTTATACACTTTCGTTGAAGAATTTTTTGGCTAATTTAGTAGTCGTGATTTATGCTACTCTTGCTCTACCCCAGAATGCTGAGTGGAATTCGTTATTAATAATGTTCATGGTGGCCGGATTATAGTTCGAATTCAGGTCGCAGAATTTTTCCTTTCATTTTCCCATCTTAATTTCATCACTCAGTTGACTATCATCCATCTGGCCCATTCTAAGATTTCACTATAATTTTATAAGAAAATAAATCGCCATCATGTTCTCTCAGATTCTAGCATTCCTATAAAACATTAGACAATATGGAATATGTTTTAAGACTATTTAACAAATTTACAAGCAATAGTAAGAACTTGGAATGAAAATGTTCACGCGTGTCTCAAAGATGAGAGATTTTACGGGTCGGATGGTAGAAGGAAAATCCAATTACACTTTGTAATTGGCTTATGCTGAGCTTCCCCCCCATTTGTTCCCACGTGTTCAATTCTGCTTTGTGTCTGAGCATAGCTCTTTATCATCCTCGTAGGCTATTATCCGAGAATCACATAAAGCCCTTTGTTCGTTACAATTCTGAATTTGTAAAGAGTAAGGCAAATTTTTAAGTAAAGAGGTTTCTGAAAATAAAAGCAAATTTATCTTAAAAAAAAAAAAAATACAATCTTAACGAACTAAATCCGGCTTAGCGGAAAAGCAACTATAATAAATATATGACCTAAATATATTAATTTATGCAGTATATATTGAAAACATTAATTTATAAAATATAAAAGTGAAAGTTCATCATGATAAAATAAATTTAACGCATAATGATTGCATGCAGCGGTTAAGTTAAGAGCGAAGATAACATGCGAGAGAGAGTCGGCAAAAGGAAGACATGGATGGAGCGGGGAGGGGAATTATCGATCCACGTTCAATACCTGTACAAACTTCATTGCTACGAGCTTGAAGCCCTTTTGTTCGAAGCGCTTGATGATTTCGCCGCATAGTCCTCTCTGGACTCCGTCGGGTTTAATACAAAGAAAGGTACGTTCTCTATGAGCAGCCATCGCCTTCGAAAAATAAGAAAAAATAGCTAGAATTGATGCTACCACCATGCGATGGACAAAAGAGAAAGAGCAGGAAGTTGTTTGAGGTCTTGAGGGGGTAACGTGTACTCTTGACCTCAGATAATTCTACACCATGCCAAACATTTTTTTTTCAATAAAAACTTAACATTATTATTAAAAAAACAAAACCCTCTAAATCAACGTAAAAAGATATAAAATTAAGTAATTTATGACAGTTAACATCTATTTAAATATATTTTGAAAAAAAAAATGATTGGCCGATAAATTTTAATACCAAGACGAATAAGAAAAAAAAATTAAATACTTATATTTAAAATTAAGTTCTGAAACTTTTAAAAACTTTTTAATTATTGAAAATTATATGTTAAAATATTGTAAATGAAATGAAAATGTGATTTTTAGGGCATAGGCCCTAATAGATGAAGAAGTTGATTTCTCACATGTGACATCAACAACATGGATTCGATTCTTGCTGTTTTAGTCGTCTGGTAGGCATAAAACCACGTTTTATTAATTATTAATTAATTATTAAACTTATTGAAAAATTTTGAATATCAGATTTACTTAACCTATGGTACTAACCTATTTTAGCCTAATTTGAGAATCCTTATTCGAAACAACCCAACTATCGTAAAAAAAACACTACGGTCTTTTGATCCCTGTAGGCAAACTTAAATTCAGCTTGATATTTTAAGCCTGCAGCAATAGCGTAGCTCAATTAAGCTTCTCTGTCAACTTTTTTTTTTTTTCTTTTTCTTTTAATAGTTACACAAACTGACGAATCTATAATTGACGGAATATAATAGAGGGAATAAAGTGGGTTCGATTTCGCGGCTAATGTTTTCCGAATCTGCTATAAAATATAAAACGTGACCAAAACAAACGTATACAGGGGGTTCACAAATGATTATCGACCTTTCCGGCTATGCAAGCATCCGGAAAACATCTGACGCAAAGTCAACACTCAGGTGAAAGAGCAGCACGAGTTGAAACTTCGGTTTGATGCAGTTGTCGAGTCCACCACTTGTTGAGAGGAATTATCGAGGCCTACGAGATAACAAGGCCTAGAAGCGAAAAAGTCACCTGACCAATGGGTGCTAGCAACAATCCAATCTTCATTGGCTCCAACTTGGATGTTAACAATCAGTGTTTTTCCTTTTATTGCAGACATTGAAGGTTGGATTGTTGCTAGCACCCAGTTGGCCAGGTGACTTTTTCGCTTCCAGGCCTTGTTATCTCGTTGGCCTAGGGAATTATTTACTGATGTAACATAACAATCGGTTGTACAAAAGGTGTGGGACAAACAATGATTTCCTAAGAGAAATGTTTACCACAGCTAAGAGAAATTAAACAACATTCAAACCTTAACAAATAAGCTATAAAATGAAAACCTCTAATCTACTAGGAAGTTATTTAAAGAATA
>JAHWFO010017072.1:2906470-2951461 GCA_023313115.1 Rhysida immarginata
TCTTGTTGCTTAGTTTACTTTGATGGATTTTTGAAATGTTTCACGGACTTATGAATAACCCTGTATAAGAAAGAGCTTATATCCAAACTGTCCAACTTGAAACTTATTGAATATCAATTTCTTTAATATTGAAAGATTTGTTATACAGGGTGAAGAGGCTGGTTCCTATAACAAAACAAGTAAGAAAAAAGTTCATGTGAACATATATGACCAGAAGTGCTTGGATGATAAATATATAAAGTCAGATTACAATAGAAACGTTGAAAATGAACAGTATCTATTGATAGTATGTACCGTAAGTATTCTACTATAATGCGATCTCTTGTATAATGCGATCCCATTTTCAGAGGCCAAAAAAACAGTACAAATTTTACCCTCTTGTATAATGCGATCCCCATTTTTTGATTCGTCGCTAACTTAGGAGAAATAAAATATGCAAGAATGTACAGAAAAAAAATCTCTATTTTTTACAATTTGAAAAATGAATAACCTGGATGTATACAATTAAAAACCTTCAAAATCTGATTCATTAAAAAGTTCCTTAATACAATATAGATGGTGGTTTATTATAAAAGTTTATAATTAAATAATAAAAGATTATTTAATTTTTAAGAAGACAAAAACAATACAGTTATGGTAGATTACGTGTACGTTTATTGTATGTTCATTTTTTGAAATTATTAAAGTACACATTATGTATTCATGCATTAAGTACTCTAATAAATATTCTTTTGAACTTTAGAAAACGTTTTTAGACAATTTCAGGAAACAGAACAGTGGCTGTTAAAAATTTTACTGAACGAAAATTTATTTCACTTTTCACCTTTATTGTTACAAATTTATTTAAAGTCATGCCTATATTGTTCAATTATTATAAATAAATGGCAGCAAGAGAAATTATTATTATAATACTGTAAATAAAACGTGATCACGGTGTTTTTCTTTCGCCAATGGCTGCCATCTTGTTTTTGAGAATTCACTTTTGCATTAGCTTTTGGGGACGAAAAATTGAGAAAAAAAGGGAATTAATGTGCTATATATCCTATATACGACATAATATACTGTAATAAGCCAGTATATTAAATATTATGTGCTAGGTTTCTTTTGAAATTCATCAAATCGAAGTTCGTTTGAAATCACCTCCCCCCCTCCTCCAAGTTAACTTTTGGTGATGGAAAAGCGGATGGGAAATTGAGAAAAAAAGCAAATTAATGTACCATATATATTGTATAATGCACTAAATTATTCCAATGTTTTCAATTTTTTTCATTTTTTGTTTTTAAAAACCCCCCCCCCCCCTCCCCAGCTGTGTAGTGCTAATTTTTCCCTCTTGTATAATGCGATCCCACAAATTTAGGTGGTTTTTCAGGTCAAAATTTTTCGCATTATAGTAGAATATTTACGGTAGTTTATATAGTGCGACAATGGGTTATCCTCACAAGTCAAGAGTACGGTAAATGCTCGAATAGCCCTCTCCTGTGTTGACACACGTATGGAAATGACTGATCATGGACTGTTACATCCTTTCATAGACTCCATGACGGTTGCAGATGGCTTCACAGGGATCTACAGTATTGATGTAGCATTTCCACATTTGCACTGGTCCTTGCATACAGAAGGGTTTTGAGATGTCCCTACTGGGTGACTGCAGAAATTGGTCCACCCTTACTTATCCATTGGTCATGGTAGATATTAGTGAACGTCTCCCGAACACTGTGGCTGAAATGTGTGGGAGAAATATCATGCACAAACCACATTCTTTCTTTAACATCCAGAGGTACTTTCTCAGGAAGGTTGGAAAGTGCATTACTAATGAACTCCCTGTATTCGTCGCCATATGTGGGTACAACGTATATTCCAATCAGGCAGTCAACTATGATACCAGCCCACTCATTGATCTTGAACTGCTACTGACATCGAGCTATCACTGTACTGCCTGGATTTTCCATGGCCCACAAATTTTGATTGTGGAAATTAGTGGCACATTCAAGATTAAAAAAAAGTTTGTACATGAGAAAAAAAGTGTTACTGTGTTTATTCAAAATATAACACATTTATGGATGGGAGGGGGACCTTAAAATATGAAACATGATATTTCAGGCCGTGCTTATCGAAAATATAGTTTCCACTTTTTATAAACTTAATTCTATTTCATACTAGAAGCGAACCCATCTGATTGTATAATCGGGAAGTAACCCATTATTAGATAACCCATTGCTGGATTTTTTCTTTGTTGTGACAAAGTCCACCGCCGCTGATTTTATATAAATGATTATTTAACATAAAGCATGATTATTTCCCAGATTTTTAGAAAATAAAGATGTACCTTTTATTTTGTAAACAACGTTTTGTTTATAGATATTACTTGGGGGGGGGGGGGGCCACTGAAGGGAAAATTCCACAACCTGGATTCGAACCAGGGACTTTGTGTATCCAGCTTGCTGCCTCTACCAACCTGGGCCACCCTCTCACTGGGCTCAAGTTGACTACCTTGTAGTCTTTAGGATACTTGGAGACAGCCCTGCTGTCCATGTCCACAGTGGCCTAGTTGGTAGCTCTAGGTGAGGAGTGCATACTCATCATCCCTGGTTCGAATCCAGATTGTGGAATTTTTCCTTCCGTTTTTTCCAGCAATTTCTTTAACTTATGCTTGGAGTATTAGTTCCAGTTTTAATTTATTACTTTCGTAAGTGTTTTGTTTACAAATTTGCATACATTGTAAGTTTTCCTACTGAGGATCAGAAATCAGAAGATTCATAGCTCTAGAAAACACCTGGGTTCTATGCATTCTGATTTGTTCCAGACTGTAGGTTATTATAAAAAGAAAATTTTTATATATGCATTTTTGTGAATTTGTGGTTTTGGACACATCATCTGCTTTCTCTTCCATTCAAATGGAAGCTTCTTTATATTAACAGTATATATTTTTTTATTGTAGAATGTGATCTCTAAATTAATTGAAATTTATCAAACAAACAAAAAATACGAAGCATTTGGATGATGGAAAGGTAAAAATGTGTATTTGTAGTTTGTTAAATTCTTAAAATTATTTTTAAATTTTAAATGATTTGCATGAATATATAGATAATGGTTTGTTTTTCGTTGATAATTTTTAACTGGATGTAATAATATTCTTCCCTCACATTAGTAGAATAATAAAACAGTAAAATATCTCTTCTCAAGAATTCCATACACAGTACAATCTCAATAATTTGGTGTATACAAGACCATAAATTTGTCTGATTATGAGGTTTACCAAATTACTGGAAAATAAGAGCATGAACTACACAAACAGAAATAAAGCATTACAGATGAAACACGTAATGCAGCACTAAATAATGGAAAATGGTATTGAAAATACATAAAAGTCTTTTATTTACTGGTAATGATTTCAATGTTCAAGTACATTTCGATTTCACCATCATGAAGAATATTTAGCTTTGTAACTGCTCACATAAAAGTCTTGCTCGCATTTGATTTGACGACATTTAATCACATTTAATTCACCAGTTTTAATCATTAAACCATCTTCTAAACATCATGTTTACAGTGAAACCAAGTTTCGAAGAGCTGAATCAGTGGACATGTTAGACAGATGAAAGCCAGATTAGCAAAATTATGCAGTTGATATCTTGACATTTCCATTCAAAATTGCCATTGTACAAGGGCATGGCCTAACAATGGAACCATCTGAACCAATTGAAATATTTCACTCACCTAAAGCTACTATTGATGTTTGCAAAATAAGAAATCATGACATTTTGTTTCTTTCAAAATAACCCGAAAACAAAAAAAAAAGTTGAGGGCACAAAGCCATACAAATGGATTCCATTGTTACGCCATTGCAGTAATGCACTTGATGGTACTTCTTTCCTCCAACAATCAACATGAAAGCAATGGAACTGCTTCCTACGAAGAAGCAGTAGACGACAATTGAATGAATTTTGAACTATCTAAAGTAACTTATTTTTTAAAAATTAGATTATTAAAATTAGCTAATTATCATCCAATTGAATTGAGATTGATAGCAAACACTTTGAATATGTTATTCTATAAATGCTAGTCTCATATGCATTGCAATCAGGCTAGTTTGAACTGGCCAAGTTTTTTCTCCCAGTATAACAATTTTCATATTGGTAGGTAGGTTTGTGTCACCTTGTATCTTTTTTATTCAGCAACCATGAAAATATTCCTTATTACAAAGCCAATGCCAATTTGGAATATGATAACATTGTGTGGTTGAATACCTTGCACACAAAGTTCTTAAATTTATAATACATGTACAAAGTTTATAAGTGGCTTATAAGCACCTCTAATGATTTTAGCTGCAATCACTACTTCTGTGCCATGTCCTGTTGTAATTGGCAGATTCTACAATCATTATAGTAATTAAGTAAATCTGTTGAAGAAAACAGAAGTTTGAAAGCCAAGAGAAAGCTCTGCATCGGAAGAAGGGGAATATTTGCACTCAAGAAAGCAAATGGCACAATCACGAAGAATGGAAGTGAAATCATCGACATTGTGGAGCATTTCTACAATAAACTTTACATATGTGAGGATGAAATTGATGTAAGAAGAGCAGACCAACTGAAAGAAAAAGATGAAGTGCCACCGGCTATGGAAGGCGAAGTTCACAAGGCTATGAAGAAAGTGCCCTGGAGAAGATGGAATCACAATTGACCTGATTAAGGAAGCAGGATACGAGTTACTGGCAGGGCTTTTCACTAAATTCCTTGAGATGTCAGATGCACCAGATGATTGGAGTAATGCAACCATGGTTCTGTTTTTCAAAAAAGGAGATAGAGAAAGTATCCAAAATTATCATCCTATCAGCCTTTTGTTTATAAGTTCTTCAGTAAAGTCCTGCCAAACAGACTTGATTCAGCATTAAACTCGGCACAACCAAGAGAACAAGCGGGCTTTCGAAGCGGATATAACACGATCGACCACATTCAAGTTATTAGAGAACTTATCAAACGCCACAACGAATATGAAGTACTACTTTGCTTCACCTTCATGAACTTTGTGAAAGCTTTCGACTCAGTGTTCACATCTGCTGTAGTGAAAGCTCTGGAAAGAACGGGAATAGCCGGAAGTTATATTTGTATTCTCCAGAAGATTTTTAGCAAAGCGACTGCAACCATTCATTTGGATAAAGGAAAAGCAAAGATGAAGCTTGGAAAGGCAGTAAGACGAGGAGACACTGTCTCACCAAAACTCTTCACAGCAGTTTTAGAGGAAGTCTTCAAGGAACTGAACTGGAGAAAGAAAGGACTTAAAATAAACGGTGAATTCCTTAACCATCTTCGTTTGCCAATGACATCGTTATCACCAGTAGTACTACTTCTGAATTGGAGGAAATGTTACAAGAACTAGCAGAGGCTAGCCTGCGTGTAGGACTGAAACTGAACACACAGAAGACAAAAGTTTTGTTCCAAACAGTGCATTTGTTCCAAAACAGAAGATCATGGCAGGCAGCATCGTGATTGAAGAAGTTGAGAGCTACATTTACGTGGGACAAGAGATCACTATGGATGACAACATTCTGAATGAAGTTAACAGACGAATTAGAACAGCATGGAGTGCTTTTAGCGGAAATAATATTATCTTGAAGAGCAGCATGCCACTTAGCTTGAAACGAAAAGTTTTCAACCAGTGTGTTTTACCAACACTCACCTATGGAGCTGAAACACGAACTTATCGAGGAAGACAACACAAAGACTACAGACAACACAGAGAAGCATGGAAAGATGTATGCTGGGAATTACAAGAAGAGATTGAAAACACAACAGCTGGATAAGAAGCCAAATGAGGGTGATTGACACTTCATAATGACAAACGGATCAAACAATCTAAATGGCAATGAGCTGGTCACATCACTAGAAGACAAGACATGAGATGGACCACAGTCATTATGGAGTGGTATCCTCGAGACCTTAAACGCCCAAGAGGATGAGTGCAAGGTGGCTTGACGAAATAAGGAAGATGGCTGACATCAACTGGAAATCTAAAGCTTTAGACAGAGAAGAATGGAAGCGCATAGAGAAGACCTTCATCCAGCAGTGGATTGCAAATGGTTGACTGTGATGATGATGATTAAGTAAATCCATTATGTAAATTATTAAATACGCATCTCACATAAGAAATAAAACCCTTTGGCAAGCCAACAAACTACATCCAGACGTTAATACTTCCACAACATATCTTTTATTTCTCCCTTCATTGTAGCCCCTTTTGAATCTGCTTGTAGTATTAATTTCAGCATTTTTTCCTGCGTGCGGTCTTCCCAAAATAGTAACAACATGGAGATGATAACCTGAGAAACTTGAAATTTTTAAAATTTCTCTTTTTAAAAAGCTTTTTCTTGAATGTTTATACTTGTACTTACATCATTTCATCCCTAATAATTACGTGATTGTTTTGCTACAGTTATACAATTTTGAATTAATTTGTGTCGTTGATTCTAGTTCTCCAAATAAGAGGAAGGCTTTTGAAAGGTCAGTCAACGAAGAAGACCTATTATTAGAAAAGGCAGTACTTGGAGGAGATGAAGATTTGTGCATAGAGATTCAGGTAAATAAATTCATTTCTCTAATACTTTGGGTTGAAGATTGGCTAGTCAAGTTTTAATGCATGTTAAAAAACAGTTTTCCCTTTGTTTCGAAGGAAATATCCATTGTTGTGAAATTTTCACCATATTATTTGGAATTGATAAAATTGATCTAGAATTAACTGTATCAAAACCTGCATAGCCTTTATTCTCAGTTGTGATCCAATAAATTAGAAAATACCATGTCTCGTTTTCAAGATTTAATTAATATGTATTTCAGCTTTAATATAAGTAACTTCATAAGTAACTTCATAACTTCATAAGTAGCTTTCAAAGAAAAATTTCAGGATATGGAAATGCAATTTTAATTTCAGTGCCAAATTGTATATCTGTATAATTTTGATTACAATTTTAGTCCAACACTACCTAGATTGAGGTGGAATTTTTTGAAATGAACAAGACACTATTTTTTTTTTTTATTGTAAAACTGAATGGATCTGTAAATATTTATTAGATTATAAATAAAGGATATATAAATGCCTCTCAGCTAATGTAGATGTTGAAATTGAATAGCATTGAATTAAAATGATATTTATTTAATTGTAGAAACGTGTGAAACCGGCTGTTAAAAGAAAGAAATCTCTTAAGAAAAGAAAACCAGCTTGGGAGGATCAAGATTCAAATAAGTGAGGATTATAATCTAGACTATTGAATTCTATTATAGAATTTTAAATTTAAGTTTCCTATAGACAGTAATTTAAAAGGATAACCAATGATGCAAGAAAAAATTCTATCATGAAAGTAAACATAATGCATTAAATCAGCTATTGCTGTATATCTTCCAATAGTAGCCCCCGGAATCTATTTATTCAACTTAATCACTAACCGGGCATTTATTAGAGACTGGCGTTTATTTAGCAATTTGTGTCAAATCTTATTATAGCTTCTAGGATCTGCTGCTTTGCCTGAATGTTCCTTTGCTTATTCCACGACGTGTATTTTAAATGCCACATCATATGACCACTTTGGAGGCATGTCTTTTTTTTTTTTTTTTAAACAGAATATGGTAGTGCGCATTAAACAGTCCTTACGAACAGGATGCCTTGAGAACTAAGGGCTGAATAGCGGAGTGCATATGATATCAAAACTCATGTGCAGTATGCTGGGAATCCCCTCAAGCCCATGTGCACGTGAACGCCAAAAGCGGCTCACATGAAATGCCACGTGTAGGAGAATCCCGGCGTTTATTAGAGACCAGCGTTTATTTAGCAATCTTAATTTTGAAACCCAGCGTTTATTAAAGATAGGTGACAGTTGGAGACTAGGCGTCTATTAGAAGATATACGGTATATTCTCATTGAAAAAGTTAATGATTTTATACATGGTGTTTCAAAAGGAATAAACAAAAGGATTATTTCAGGAATAAACAAAAAATGTTTATTGCAATATGAAAATGGGTTTCCAAATTCTGAAGGTGTGTCTGTGACAGCTTTTTACATTTCTCTAACGGAGACATTCAAAATGTCCACCCCTTGTGTGAATATGGGCTTCATGTCAATGTCTCATGGCCCTGTGAAGACAATCTCAAATCCCTGGATTATTATATATGTCTTCACAACCTGCCACAATTCCGATTCTCAAGGGATTTCCAAGTTAGGCACTGGAGACGAATATACCAGTGATTTTAAATGGCCTCTAAATAAATAAATCAGCTTCTCAGTAAATAAACTATTTTTGCATAATAAATAGATTAAATAAATCTCTATTAGATTTGAGAAAAAATAGTAAGTTACTCTCTTTCAAATACATAAATTTTATGTTTAAGGTTGCTTCCAAATCGTAAATGGTGATATAGGCCTACTTGATTTCCCACAGTCGACGATAAGCAACGTTATCAAGCGAGTGGCAACGGTGTTGGGGAAGCGATGGCCGGCCGGCTCGTGTAAGGTTTCCCTGGCAAGACGTAGTGGTTGGCATGATGGGTGGGAGGTACAAGATATTATGTTTGTACAATGAAATAATAAAAAATTATTATAAGACAGAACTAAATGTATTTTTGGAAGAAGCGGCTAATAAAGCAAAGCATCTGCAATAAAATGCTCACTTTGTTAATTTTCTAGTTGAAAGCATTTATGTTTTGTCCAGTTCTTTTTGTCAAATACATAAATCCCACATGCAAACCTTATGTGTTCGGCACGTAAACCGAAGTTATAGCATTTCACAGAATTTTTTTTTCTTATAATCAATTTTCTTTTCAATCTTATTGGATTGTAAATAATATTTAATCCCTACGTTTGATGCTTTTGAGATAATTTTAATTAAAAAATTGAAATCGTGAGATCGTGGCTGTATCACAATATATTAAAAGATTTCTGTATATTAGTACAGACAATATAAACTGTCATGTTAGTGATTATTTTATTATAATAAATTTATTAATATAATTTGGTTATTATATAATCCATCAACAATTATTTTCGACCGGTGAAAAATTTTCTTTTTTTCCGGCCATTAGAAGAAAAGTTATCAGTTGTAGTTATCAGTCAGGAGAAAACATTCATTTGACAAAGGGGCATCTCACAAAAGGGTTGCTAACCAAAATCGCGCACCTGATTGTGATTTCTAACTTAAAAATAGATTCAAGTATCCCGCACCAAAGTTTCGTCATTTCCGTTAAAAATACTCTCAAACCTATAACTAGTTTTCTCGAGGAGAGGTTGAAGGACTCCTCATATAAGGAGGGAAAGAAAATGCAAGATTGAACGGAATCGAATTTTTTCGAGGAGACCCCTTGCGCCTCATTCCTTACGTGAAGATACAGTGTTCCTTCCTTGAGGAGGAGAAACCGTGATACCACCTTTTATTTTTTTTTGTCTACTTATGAGGAGCTCATTCCTGAAATAATGCCCACTATTTTTGAAATGTCCTATAGAAGTGAAATAGAATTCTTTTTATTTTTTTATAACTGTTAACTCATAGTTACTCCACTTTTAAAGCAACCATAGTTATAAATTTATTGTAAAAGTGCTTCATAAAAGTATTTGATATTTAATCTTAGAAATTACTAGATCTTTATCAAAAAGAGTATAAAAAAAGTGTGCAGCCCTTATGAAACAGGCCGGCCAGGTGGCCGAGAGGACTAGGGTGTAGGCTTTCTAGTCTCGAGTCCGCCTGGTCGTGGGTTCGAATCCCGCCGTGGGCATCTATGTTTGTGTTTGTCACGGGTTACGTACAGATATAATTTGTGTTAAAGGCGCAAAATAACCTTAGTAGTCGATGCTAAAATTTCTAATAAACCAACTAACTAACCTTATGAAACATAAAAATGCATTTAAAAAAACTGGAATAATAAATTTTGCGTTGTCTGCGTATTCTGGAATACATATTATTATCAACTAACCATTACAAAGGTATGTAGACACAGAAAGAGTAAACACATTTACTTAATTTTTCTTTGTTGGTTTTGAATTTTAATTTTTGCAGATCTGTTCTTAAATTTAAAAATTTATTAACTATTCTACAATTGTTCATTTATTCTGATCAAGAAATATTAGCACAAATACATTTCATAACATACGATTGTGAGCCATGGATGGAAAAATAGGTGGTGTTTCACAAACAACATCATCGATGTGGCGCCATGTGGTAAAAAAACCTGTTCTGCTACATTGAACGTATGTCTCGCAACTGCAGGGCGAGCTCTCACGAAACTGCCTCTCGCACAATGCAGGGGAGCTGCCCCTCAATGAGTTTAGCTCGCAATACACAATAGCAGAGTACACAACAGTTGAATAAGAAGGAATTGAATTTCATGATAAAGGCAATATTATAATTGTAGTTCTTGATGATTACTTTTTTAAGTTTCTTTATTATTTAAAATAAAGACCATCATCTGGAAGTTCTTAGTCACTTTGTTTGATCTAACAAGTATGAATTTGACATTGAGTCAAGATGAATTTCGCTTCTCGTTTCTTTTCTATTCCTCTTTTCCTATTTTGACATTGAGAATTTATTGGAAATTTAGCCTAACAGGGGATCAGCCTACTGAGGCTTTGTAATAAAGGGACAAACACAAACATCCATGCCCTAGCAGGATACAACCTGCAACTTACTGGTTTTGAGAACGATAAGACCTGTGCCCTATCGCTCTTAAGCTACCGAACTGACCTGTGAATTTCTATGAAAAACAAAATTTTGAAAGGCAAGGGGAAAGTGAATTGTGATGTATATTTTAACTATCATGTGATCTTAATTAGAATGAATCAGATGGCAAAGAAAAATGGTATATAATTCTATAACAATTGAAGTTTGATCCACATTTAAAACCAAAATGTTTTTTCAGGTAAAATACAATGAGAGATTCTTAGTGATGAGGGCATCTTTCATGAGATTGATTAAGTTAACATCCACAACTGCAAGTTTTGGGTCAGCTAAATTCCATTCCTCTCATTGGGACATATTCACATTCCCAAATTTTGCCCCCTTTCAAAGATCAAATAATTACAAGGGAACCATCCGAACCTGTATGTCTCACAAGGAGATTCCAAGTACTCTGACTCACCGATTTTGATGAAAAGAATTGTACGAGTAGATTACTTCAAATTAAGCTCTCATGCAAAGCCATTCAATGCACTTCTCAAAATTTGCAGAAGAAAAAAATCATTAATTTTTTTTTTTACCAATTCAGATTAAGTAGAAATACTTACATTGTTGCAGCTACAGTCAACTGCTTAAAGTGGCTCAGCGGTAAGGTGTTGGCTTCTGGTGAAAACAACCTGGGTTTGATTCCCGTGGAGGCCACGATGTGTTTTTTTTCCCCTGAAATTTTCCTCAACATATATAGAAGTTAAATGTAACATTTTTAAACATAGTCGCAGTTTTTCGATTCATTGTCGTTATTTCGTAATTATTATAGAAGGAATGCAAAAGAAATGACCGTAATATGCTATGAATGAACAACTATAAATAAACTTTACAAAATTAGTTAACCGTAATATACCATTTTTTTAAGTAATAATAGCGATTTTTTGCAATAATTACAGCTAGTTTTTTTTTGTTTTTTTTTTAATTACAGCGATTTTTTTTTTTTTTTTTTTTGAAAAAATATTAATTTATCAGTCTCTGCAATTTTCACTTCCGAAATATTGTCCACGACACACATAAATAAATCTTTGCCAATTAATTCGACAGTTGTTGAAATAATGTACGATGAAGAATTTATAGGCATATAATTTGCGTTCTTTAACAATTTTTCGTGCACTTTTATAGCACTTGCAAGTTCTAATTTTGAGATTTCAAATTTTGAGTCATCTTGATATGCAGAATTTCTTGCTTCACATGTGATATCCATTACGGAAATCTTTTTACATGTCCTGTCACAAGAAAAAACAGCGAGCGACTAGCATATCTGTGACAAGTTCCAATCTCCTGTTTCCTAGGTTGGAAATTTGCTAGCAACGGAAATTTAATATTGCTTCTGTACCTCTCTTTACCTGCATGTGAATATTTATTAAGGTTTTTTCTCTGTAAATTTTGAGAAGTGCATTAAATGGCTTTGCATGAGAGCTTAATTTGAAGTAATCTACTCGTACAATTTTTTTTCATCAAAATTGGTGTGTCAGAGTACTCGGAGTCTCCTTGTCAGTTTCATAGCAAATTGAAATATTTCACTCACCTAAAGCTACTATTGATGTTTCCACAATAAAAATCACACTATTTTGTTTCTTTCAAAATAAACCGCAAAAACGAAAAATTTTGAGTGCACATAGCTATACAAAGACCCCATTGTGTTAGCCATAATTAAGACAATGCTTTTGATGGAACTTCTTTCCTCCACCATTCAACAATACATACGAATCCATTTCACATGAAAGGAATGGAACTATTTCCTATGAAGGAGCAGCCGATGACAGTTGAATGGATTCTGAAGTTTCTACATAAACTTTTATATTTTAAAAATAGATTATTAAAATTAGCCAATTTCCATCCAGTTAAAAAAAAAATCTGTTTAGTAATTAATAACCATTTCCTTAATTTTTTATTTTAATTTATTAATTTTTCTGATAATCTTCGTAAGTTTTTCCGGGGCTGACATCATGTATTTGCGAGTGAAATGAGGGCAGGGCGGTCGAGTGTTCTAATGGGGCAGCCGAGAATTAAAATGTGCATTGGTGAGGGTGTACGTATCACGGTGCTTTATAATTTTAAATAAAATAAATATTCATTGGCGTTTACCTTACGTTGTAAATTTATTTCGAGACTAATGATTGTCCAGCAAAATTAAGGTTTTGTGCTTAATAATACCGCTGTAACTGCAATTCTTTGCCAACCGCCTTTAATAATTTTGCTTCCCCTTTACTGCCATGCTTTTTTTTTCATTTTTTCTACCGCCATCGTGCAATCCATCGCTTCTCAGGTATGCTTCACAAAATGTTCTGTTTACTGGTTTGGATTGTTCCCTTGTTAGATGAAGAAAACCAAGATTTCACTTCCCTTCATTATCTTGAAAAACTGTGCAAGAATCTTGATACATATTTTCGGTTTGGTGGATAGGTTAAGCAGAGCCAATAGCCTCAACAGATCTGACCCCCCCCCCCCCCATAAACTATTTCTTCTGGAAATTCAATGAAGTCAAGTATCCTTACCACATAGCAAAATAATTTATATTTTTTTCTTATAGATACTTGCACATTTTGCCTTTCCCTCTCTCCCTTTTATTTTATTTTCTCCTCGTCATGTTTGTGCTTCCCTTAATATAGATTCACAAGAATATATATCTTGTGCTCAAGAAAGATTTCTTCTTGCTGAGAGAAAATCACCACAAGAGAAAATTCATCTTGTTATCATCTTTCACATACCACTTCATTTGTTTTTATTGTGTATGGCTCTTCCTGGCAATTCATAATACCTATTGTAAAATCTTGAATAGAGGCCCGGGCGTCTATTTGTCTCAGTGTTCCTGATCTCCCCGGCTATTAATCGAGACTCAGCGTTTATTTAAGACCCGGCGTTAAGGGCTATTTCCAAGAAATGGAAATAAAAAATGACGGAATTTATACTATTACTGCCAGAATTTATTCGAATAACCAAAAAACAACCAGGCCCGGCGTTTATTAGAGACCTGGCATTTAATCTATTTCTAACACCCCACCCGGCTTTTATTCGAGACCGGCGTGTATTTTATTCAAAGTTTTACAGTATACCTGCTTTTGTTAAATTGGGCTCAGATGAAGCTTGAAGGTAATGTAGTCTACTCTGGTTTGCATTATGAGACTTAGACACATTTAATCCCATCGCTGAAGCAGGCATTAGCTCTTTATTCACAGTACGTGATTATTATCAGCTCTTTATTACAGAAATAACACTCCATTTTCATTAAAATAAATTGCATTGTTGAATTTCTATATGGTTAGTCAAATCTCACACAAACCTATATTATTCGAGTTTTATTATGCTTAACCACAATAATTCGAATTTTATCAAAGACTTCTATAAATCAAAGCATTTTACTTTTCCCTTGAGATTTGATTTATTGAGGCTCTACTGTATTGGATCATTCATTAATTAAGCGAGTCATATTTTTCAGAATTATGTGTAAGTTTTATCATGAGGACATCTGCAAAACTAATGAAATCTAGCTAACCAAATACCGTAATTTTCGGCACTAGCGCCGCGGCGTTTCTGTTAATAAAAGTGAAAATTTTGGCATGTGCGGCGTATCAGCCGCCGCGGCGCTACTGTCGGATATTTTAAAAAAATTTAAAAAAAAAAAAAAAAAAAATTCTACCTACGATTTTAGGCCTACTTCATATCGTTCTCTCAACGATATAAAATGAGCAGTGACAATATATTCCTTGATTTATATTTATTGATGAATTTATCGATGAATTCACATCCCTATTAATTAAAAATTCACTTCGATAGCGATCGAGCGTGAGCGTTCATCGACAGCAGCGGATTGAACCACCGGGTCACCGGGAAAAAACCCGGTGGGCCGGACGGATGCCTTTACTTTCTCGTGACGGAGATTTTACATTTATGTTAAATTTTTGCTGCTGCGGCGTTACTGCCGAAAATTACGGTAATAGTGGCATTAAATATATTTTGCTTCATGGCTTTTTCATTTACCAGTATTTAAATTTTTACCTGAAACTTTGCCATTATGTGCTTTCACTGAGTGCTTTCAAAGAATATGGAATGCTTTTTGCAACATTTGTTTTTGAACTCTGTTATCAAAGAATTCATTGTTTGCTAAATTGCCTGGTATATTGTTTATTGTTCTCATCCCATATTGCTTTCATTATCTTAATTGTTTTTTGGCTAAGAATATACAGCCCTGTTATAATGCGGTTTGATGTAACATAAATACGGTAGAGTCAATAGAAAGTATGGTCCTAGAACTTGTACTCACAATGCCACGAATCTTTAACAATAGTTAACAGTTTATAGACCTTTGTCATATTTTCGCCAGCTGTTGAGCATGAATAACAGTAGACAGCTAATCTCTGGTTGCGTGTTGAAATTCAGGAAACGCTCAACAGCTGGCACTAGTATCATGAAAGTATACATTAACTATGCTTTGAGAGAAAGCCCTAGGACCATACCTTCTATTAACTTTGGATACGGATTTATTGTATGCAAAAATTAGACTTCAGCATTATTTTCAAACACTGATATAACACAAAGTGAAAATCTTCATTTGTTATATCAGGTTGTCCAGAAAGTTTCTTCCGGATTCTTGATGCATGTGCAAACAATTCTATATCTTGAGTGTTTGCTCAACAATCCATCAAGCCCAATTGCCGAAACAAGTTCAGAAGCCGGGTCTGCTCCATCAAGATAACACTCGCCCGCACACTAGCACACCACCTCCTGGACTTTGCACGAGTTCGCATGGGATATCATGGCTAAACCCCCATATAGGCCTGATCTAGCACCCTCTGACTACTACCTTTTCTCCCACCTCCAACTCCGTTTTCGGGGTGAAATTTTTAAAAGTGCAGAAGAGTGCAAAAAAGAGATCGATTTTTTTCTAGGGTTCAGGGTAGGGATGTGCGATATTCTTCGATATCGATAAATATCGCGATATTTTGGTCGTTAGTCGACTAAAAGAGTGGAATAATTCCAACTCGATATAGTCGTGACTGTATCGGATTTTTTTATTCGATTATTTCGATTAATTCCGGCGTTTTTTGTTTGTTTTTGTTTTTTTTTTTTGTTTCTATTACAGTTTTTTCGAAGCTAGATAACACATGTTTGAATCACTATAACTCTATTCTTTAATTGTTTAACGGATTAAGCAAAACACTTAGGGCTATTTTCACAACCTTTAACATTTTTAGTATTTTGATTTAATGCGGCCGGCAACAATGAAACGCTTTTATCAATTCATTCTCTCCATTAAAATAGCATTTTTTACAATCAAGGCGACGTTCTTCCCATTCAGATAACAATGAACATTACTCACGTTAACTCGTGTGGTTTTCAAATTAAGGCTTTTACTGCTCAAGAAAACTTCATCGTTTTCATTCCAAACGGATTTTTCCTAAAAATAACATACATCTTTTAATCATACATTTGACTTATTCGTCATTGAATTTAGTACTGTTACCACTCATTTAACACATTTATGAATGAAAAATGAGTCAAGTAGGGTCTATTCAATTTGATTGTGATTCGATGATAGTCACAGATGATTTGGTTAGCTTCGGCGAGAGTGAAATCAATAATCCAGCACGTCAAAATAGTGTGGAGCCTGTTCTAGATGGTGTTCTTAGTGAACCCACTGGTGAAGGTGACGCTATTGGTACACAAGTTATGCAGCGGAAGAGGACTGGGAGAAAAAACTCCATCATTAGTGACACTGATCGCGAACGGGTGATTGATTTGCTGTTCAACCGTAACAAGACAGAGTCAGAAGTAGTGATTTTATTGGGGATTAAGAAAAATACTGTTCACTCAATCGGTTGGACTTTCAGAAAAGATAGTAGAATTGAGAAGAAACCCAAAGGAGGAAAAAAACAACTCCTTAATGACACTCAAATCGATGCTATCGTCGCCTATGTGGAAAGTCGGCCAGATGTTACATTAAAGCAAATACAAGAATACATTCATCTAAATACAGACATGTTTGGTGTTCGGGACAAGCGCATCTCCATTTCTACAATCGACCGTTATTTACGAAGGAGAAAAATCACAGTGAAGACTCTGGATCCTATTCCTCATTCAGGAAATACTCCATCTACGATTGAAGCTCGATATGAACATGTGAAGTTTATGATGGAAGCTGAAAATGCAAAGAAAAATATAATTTATGTGGATGAGTGTGGCTTCAATCTTCACCTCCGTTGTAACCGTGGGCACGCTCCTATTGGAAAGCGAGCGACTATAGAAGTTCCAACTCAGCGTGGAGGTAATTTGTCAGTCTGCATGGCCATATCCGAAGATTTGGGTGTTATTCACGAGAAACACCAATGAAATGAAAGGAAAGCTGGACGATCAAAATGAATACATCGTCGTGAGGGATAACGCCACTTTCCACAAAACTGTGGAAATAAGAGCCTGGTTTGGTGCTAATCCTCGATTTCATTGCTAGTATAATGCACCGTATTCTCCATTCCTTAACGCAATTGAAGAGGCCTTTTCAAAAATGAAAATGTTGGTACGAGGAGAAAATGTCTGGGAACAAGGAACCTTGTTGGATTCAGTAGGGAGAGCAATCGCATCAATTTCGATTGAGAATTGTGCTGGATATGTCAGGAATTCTCGTCAGTTCTATTTGGATTGCTTGGGGAAACGGCAAATCGAAAATACCCCATCAGGGACATTCATCGCCTCTGACGATCCTCTGGATGCGGATGATGTGTGAACCATCTCAATTTATGTATTTTATGAATTTTTCTATTTTTTGTATGATATTTTACTTATTTCTATGACTAATTTTATTTTGTAGTATGTAAGTTATATTTATTGACGAAAGCGTTATTTTCATATTTTAAGCGTTAATAATATTATAGAAACGATAACAGTTATGTGGATAATAGATATGTGAACCTTAAGACTAAAAAACTCTTTCACCACAACAAATAATATTGACTGTTTCGTTAGCTTTGTAATAATATAGTTTATATGACCGAGAAACATGTTTAATTCATTATTAAACAGAGTTAAATCAATTGACTGAAAGCGTTATTTCATTCCATGCAATAGGTTAAATAATTGTTGTAGCGTTATTTTATATGGGAATTAGTAATCTTCATTGTGAAAACGTTTTTACGAATGAGAAAAATTTTTTAATTGAGAAATAAGTTTAATTGTTGCCATCACAGTTTCGTTCAATAATGGGATATTTGAATTCATTGACGATTTCGCTATCCCTAATGAGAAAAGCTTTAATCCAGCTGACTACATTGTTAAATTTCATCTTGATTGTGTTATCTAGCTTCGAAAAAGCAGTATTAAACGATGCAGTCATATTTGGGTGTTTCAGCCCACTACATACAAGAGCAATAACATAAAAGTATCACTTTGTCAGTGAAGGCATTAGAAACGAGCCACACGTAAGCATATCGAAGACATTTTGGAATTTTGGTCTATGACATAGTTAAGCGTATGAAAACCTGTGTAACTTTCTTCAAGCAAAGTACAAAGGCAAGCGACTTACTTAAAAAATTTCAAGCAGAGAATGGTTGTTTACAACCACTAAAGTTAGTTCAAAAGGTCCCTACTCCTTGGAACCCGACCTATCTTATGCTTGAATGGTTTGTAGCTTTGCAACGACCTGTTACCAGTGTAAGTTATGAAATTTCCAATGTACCACCACTTCCCACTCGAGAAGAAAGTATGGCAGTTAATGACTCCCTTCAAATTCTGAAATCACTGTATGAAGCCTCAATCGAAATGTCTGTTGAAAAAGCTGTTTCAGCTAGTAAAGTGATACCGTTGCTTCGTGGGATGTCAAGTTACCTTGATAGATTGCAGCCAGCAACAGAAATTGCTGCAAACTTGAAGGATCCCCTTCAATCTCAGATTTTTGAACGATTCGAAAATATAGAAGGGGGTCAAAACATTTGCAATACCATGCTTATTGGATCCACGATTCAGAAGAGTCCATTTTAAAAATATTTCCATGGAAGCTCATGCAGTAACCTACATTGAAAACAAATTGCGAGCACTTTTGAGAGGAGATGTTGCCAGTAATTGCACGGGTACTGAAAATAGCACACCAAAACCAACAAAAAATGAAGGTATATGGGCCAGACACCACGAGATAGTAAACTCTGAAACTAATGCAAATGATAATTCTACAATTGTGTTTTTTCGGCATTATCTGAGATCAAAAGTGTTTAGTTTAGCTACTGATACCTTACATTTCTGGGAGTCGCAGAAACAATTTTCTGCAGAGCTATATCAGGGTTCGTACGGGTCATGAAAAACCTGGGAAGTCCTAGAAAATCGAAATAAAAATTCCAGGCCTTCAAAATTTTGGAAAATCAATGGTTTCTGACTTAAGTTTTGGAAAAGTTTTGAAAAAGTGTTTCTTGAACAGATTTAATGTTTTCTTAATAATTATTTATAAATGATATGAATATGTTATTCTTAAAAATATAAAAGGCTATGGTCTTGGAAAATGTATTGAATTGCCTTGAAAAGTTTTGGAAAAGTCATGGAATTTTATCATCGATCAAGTGTACGAACCCTGAAATTCATATAGAACTTAGTAAGAGATTTTTATGTATTTTGGGGACATCAGTCCCATCTGAGAGACTGTTTTCAAAGGCAGGAGCTTTGTTGACAGAAAAGCGTAGTCGCATTAATCCTAAACGTGTTGAAAAATGCTTATTTTTGCCAAATTTGATTATGAAACGCAGAAGTTGCTGTAGTAAAGTAATTTTTTATGTTGTATAATTAAATCTTTTTCTTTAAAAAATTAGTCAAATTGTGTGATTTAGTCGAATAAATTTCCAAGCCAGTCGAATAAAATTGCCGATTACTAAAATTTTATTCGATTAGTCAATTCGAATAGCAGCGAATGAATATCATACATCCCTAGTGGAGGAACCGAAAACTCCCAAAACATTGGGAGAAGATCATCGAGTTGGATGGGGAGTACTATCCTAATTAATTCAAACATTTTGTACATATTTTTTTGCTTTAGAATTAAAAATTCAAATCCAAAAGAAACTTTCCGGACAACCTGATATTTTCAAAATACTAAATTGTATATTACGAAGGAAAAAAAAAATTTCGAATGTGAAATAAAAAAAAAATGCTCTTTCTTAAAAAAAGATTTATTAACAATCTGTCATTGGGGGAAGAAGAAGAAAAAAGGTTATTTACTGTATTTAAATTTTGAAAAAATAAACCCTTTAAATATTTTTATTGGTATATTCATATCCACCACTGTTTGTTTTTATTTAACTTCATTTGTTGAAATATTGCAGTAAGCCTATAGACGATATTCTGAAACCAAAACTGGAATAACTTGCAGAAACAGTGCCTGCAAAAAAACTTCCATTTCCCAACCAGATATGTAATAGTGGTTGCACTTTCGAGGCACATTCAGTTAAAAACGGAATTTTGCTGCAGCCACTGCTTCTGTATAGTAATTCCAGTTTCAGTTTCAGAAGTTTTCTATACAATATATAGATACAAAAAAAAAAAAGAAAAAAAAAAAGAAAAAACAAATCCACAACAAGAATTTAATAAAAGCTCTATTGTACATTTTGCTGACAACGTCAGCTTCTTCAGCGAGAACTTTGGACAGTCAGGTTTATTGAGAGTCAATACATGACATATTGACTCGCAATGTACTGGCTGTCCAAAGTTCTCGCTGAAGAAGCTGACGTTGTCAGCAAGCGAAATGTACATTCAGCTTTTATTAAACTCCTATTGTGGATTTTTTTTTTTTTTTAACCAATATCTACAGTTTCTGGCCTCGCACACTTTGTATAATGTGGATGATGTTATTGGTTTCCCCTTGAAACCCACAGAAGAGTGGGGTTGCACTGTAATTCTTTCATGTTATATTCTTATATCTTTTGTTTTATTCCCTCATCCCCCCTCAAACATGGTGAATTTACACATGGAAAAATTCATAACTGCACAAAGAACCATAATCATAGGATATCTTTTTTGGATTTCATCAATTCATCATTCGCACTCTTAAGAGAGTATTGTCAATGCAGACTGTCAGAAAATTAATGATTTACTGGTTGATTCAGTGTTCACTTAATGAATTTTTGTTGAACAAACTGACAGATTCTGAAATCTGATGGTGGTTTTCTGGCATTTGAATGCCGGAAGTATTCTCTTTGGGCATGAATGATGGATTAATTAAATTCAAAATAAAATTGTTAATCTGAGTTCTGGAAAAAAAAAGGAGAACCGTGAAATATCTGACATGTTTTAAGAATTATAAATCTTAAAGTTGTTGCAGCCACAGATGGGAGCAGAAGTAGCGAGAGTTGTTGCAGCCAGATTCAAGTACAAATAGTCAGTTAGAATAGGTGAGACAGTTCCCTAGCAATGGCATAGGTCAATTGTTTTAATAACAAATTTAAAGCCTACAGCGTGCTTCGGCTATTGCAAACATTGTCATGTGTATTATGGAAATTGAAGTGTAAATGCACTGCAGGCGTTTCTTCTCATGCACCTTAAGATAGGAAAAATAAACAATAGGGAAAGATGTGTATTTTAGGGTGTGCCCAAATAAAAAGGAAACTGTTACTTAAGCATCAGTGTCCCCACTTCGACCTTGCCTCTAGGATGGGCCTGGAGTGGCGCTATCCTGGCTCCTCACATCCAAAAAAAACCTCACTCTGCACAAAGACCAGAAAAGTGATGCTCAGGTTCTTTTTTGATGAAGAGGGGCCTATTCTCATCCACTGGCTGGAACGGGTGAAACAGTTAATGCTGAATAATATTGCAACATTTTGCTGAAGCTGAAATGAGCCAGAAAAAACAACCCAAAGGGAAGCTCTTGAAAGGGATAGTGTTGCTCCAGGACAACGGTAAGCTACATATGGCCAAGAAGATCCTCTACCTGCTGGAAACATTTCAGTAGGAAGTCCTCAAACATCCTCTGTACAGCCCTGATATCTCCTTATATTATTCCCATATCTTCGGCCTCTTAAAAAATCACTGAATGGTCATTGATTCACCCGTAACAAGGAAGTACAGAACACTGTGGTAAAATAGATGCAGAAGCAACCCAGGAGTTTTTACATTGAAGTCATTCATTCGCTTCCTACATGCTGGGATCAGTGTATCAATATCAGTGGCAAGTGTGTGTAGGCCTCAGATTATTCTGTAATTAAAATACACTATATGATCAAAAATATCCGGACACCCCTCACAGATCATCGATTGGCCCAATGTCACATGATAATGACTTGCACATCATTTAATAGCTTCCCACACCTTCAGACACAACTCTGCTTGGACATTGGCAAGAATGGGTCGTTCAGCAGAGCTCAGTGAGTTCCAACGTGGAACCATCGTTGGATGTCACCTACGCGGCAAGTCCGTGCGTGACATTTCCAGCCTTCTTCAGATACCCAAGTCAACAGTAGGCGATGTCATTATGAAATGGAAGACCCGGGGATCAACAACAATTCAACAACGAACCGGTAGACCCAAGAAACTAACGGACAGAGACCGTCGAGTGCTTCGTCGTGTCACCCGGAGCAACCGGAAGTCCTCGGCGGAAAAAATTGCCACAGAGTTCCGAAACGCCTCTGCAAATGATGCCAGTACCATGACAATTCGTCGGGAACTGCACACGATGGGATTCCATGGCCATGCTGCTGCCCACAAGCCCCACATCAGCAGGGTCAACGCCAAGCGACGTCTGGAGTGGTGCAAAGCCCACAGAAACTGGACAATGGACCAATGGAAACATGTAATGTGGATAGACGAATCTCGCTACACACTCTGGCAATCCGACTGACGAGTTTGGGTTTGGCGCATACCTGGAGAACGCTTCTTACCTGAGTGCACAGAGCCCACAGTCAAGTTCGGAGGAGGAGGAGTCATGGTGTGGGGCTCATTTTCATGGTACGGACTGGGCCAGCTCGTTCCTGTGCAAGGAATCATGAACTCCGACCGTTATCTGAATGTTTTGGACAACTGTGCACTTCCAACGTTGTGGCAATTTTTCGGAAACGGGCCATTTCTCTACCAACACGACAATGCTCCGTGCCACAAAGCGAGGCGTGTACAGCAGTGGTTTGCGGACTCAGGGGTCGAAGAAATGGGTTGGCCGGCACAAAGTCCCGACCTCAATCCTATAGAGAGTCTGTGGGATGAATTGGAAAGACGCTTGCGGGCCAGATCACATCGGCCAACTTCTGTACCTGAACTGATTCTCGCTCTTCGGGAGGAATGGAGGAACATTCCGGAAAGTACCGACCAACATTTGGTGGAAAGTCTTCCCCGAAGGGTGGAAGCTGTGATTCGGGCAAAGGGATGTGCAACGCCCTATTGATTTCCATGAAATCGTGGCTAGAGCGCAAATGTGCATGTGTCCGGATATTTGTGATCATATAGTGTATTTGTTAGATATAGCCATAGTCTCTTTTTCATTTGGGCAGACTTTATACTTTTAACAGTGTAGAGTCTTTAAAATTTAAGTCTGTTTCATGAAAATGAAACAACAATAATGAAAGACTTACTGTATATATTCAACGTATAGTTGCATGCATTGTATAGCTGCACCCCATTTTTTAGGCCCGAAAATTGATTGACCCAATGTATAGCCGCGGGTCAAAATTTATACACTCTCCTTACTAATAATTCAAAAATAATCAATCAAAAATAAGAGAAGAGGACAAGTTATTCAATTAATTATAATATTTTACAAAAATAATTACAGTATTCAAAGCTTTCTGATTCTGAATCATTGCTGATATTCGATAAATCGAAACCATAAATTTTCCGCTGATCGATAACGTATCGATGAAAATTTACGACTTTTTCATCGAGATCATCTGGAAGTTTCTGGCAGATTTTCGTTCGCCACGTGCATATTCTCGTTGTCTATTGATGGATTATCTTATAGTATGAGTTTGTATAAAGGAGGACACTTTTGGGATTTAAATGCATTACACCAATCAGGAACAAGAAGAATTGCTTATTATGAATAATGTTAGAGCTTTTGAATTTGAAAATTTTGGATAACTGCATTCGATTTTCAGGGCCATTTTTTGGTCATAAATTTTGCAGCTATACTTCAAGTATATATGGTATTTATCTTTTGTTTTATATTGTTTCATGTGATTATTGATTGACTACAACCATTAGTGGCTGTGGAAAAATCCACTTTCATAGCTAACAGTAATAAAATTAAGAAAATACACCCGCTTAATGCAGCATAAGTGTGAAACGCTTTTTTACCAATGAACTGTTAATGCACCATCCATCGTTTAAAATACAAGAAAATATCTTTGAAAATTCTGTTTGGAAAATTGTATTAATTATTTATTCATTTCAAAAAATTTATTTCAGAGGTTCACTTGCTTTTCAGATTGTATTTGATTTTTAGAGATAAAACTCCCAATCATATTCTGTCTTTAGTCTGAAAAATCATATTAGCATGAATTGAAAATATGAAATAGGTTCTACTTGATTAGATACATTGTCCAATACATAAAATATTTAATATTGTAAATAAAGTTAGGACTGAAAAAAAAAGCTTGTTTCAAATTAATATTATTACGAGCTTATCTAGTTGATTTAGTTGGGTTTTAAGCTTGATTATCTAGTTTTTAATTTATTTACTATTACTAATTAATATTTTTAAATATGAATACCATATGAATGATAAAGCTTTTAAATGGAAAAATAACTGTTTTATGCTTTCCTTAACTTTGACTGTTGACTGACTCCCTCTGTCATGATGTTGATGTATTGCTAGGGGCAACTATTTTTTTTTTTTTTTTAAAGCTTAATCTATTCTCATTAGGAGCACGAACATGGATTGTTACTTATGCATCTCTTGATATCTATCTTATATTTAGAAAAAAATAAGTAAAGTAAATGGTGATGCTTAACCTTCAGGGTATGTGAGCTTCTCAGAGGTGTAGTTTTGGAAAGTAGAGCTGTAATGATTTTCATAATAAATTCTCTCTTAGCTTGGATTTTAGAGATTTTTAAGAAATAGTAGTTCTCTTCCTTCCAAAGTTGCAATTAACTATTAGTATCTATCAATATTCACTCCTGTTAATGTGTTTGAAAATTTCTTTTTTAGAAATTATATAACTTCTCAGTGTAAAGCTTGATTTATTTTTAAGTTTAAATGAGAGAGTGAGTTTGCTTGCCAAATGGGCTCAGCTTAGAGGAGTAGAAAAGACCTGTTGCCAGGAATATGAAATAGCCAAATTTTGAGATAATTTCTCATAAAATTTGCATGTGAATTAGCCTCTTTAGAACCATTCATTTAAAACGTGATGCATTGTGTATCAAAGGTAATATCGTGCTATGTTTGGAAAAACGCCAGAAGATAAGGATTTTGATGATTTTACTTAAGGGAAAAAAAAAAAAAAGATGAAATAGAATCTGCAGATCATGTGTTCACCATGTTCATTTGTGTGTTAATTTTAGATTCAGTGGCAAATAGTTTTAATCTATTTTTTAAAATGTGTGATTTTAAATAATCTTATTGTGATGCAAATATCAAGTATTTTGCTTTTATAAACATAAATTATTGCTTTAACATTAGATATGACTCAAAAGCTAAAAAATAAATTTTATCTAAATATTTTAGTGTTAATGTGTTTATTAAATGCACATGGATATTACTTTATAGTAAACGTAGATTTCTTTTTCATGTTTATAATGTCCTAAAGTTGATGGACATTTCTGTGCCGGCCGGGAGGCCCAGATGGGCTAAGGCGTAGGCTTTCTAGTTCTCGAGTCCAGCTGGTCGTGGGTTCGAATCCCGCCGTGGGCATTAAAAGGATATAACTTGTCCCGGGCTGCTTACGGATATAACTTGTGTAAAAGGTGCAAAATGACCTTAGTAGTCAACGCCAAAAATTCTAATAAACCAACCAACATTTCTGTCTTTTCTTGTGGTTGTTTTGTCTCTTCTCGCTAAAAATTATTTGAACCATTTACATCCTTTGGTTAAACTGCTGAACTGAAATATGAGATTTGCATGCACCATTAAAACTAAACTTTCACAATTAAAATTTGCATTAAAAACCCAAGATTTAGTCAATAGGACACTACATAATCTACTAGGACTAAGAACTGAGAAAGTGGCTCAGTAGTATACATTGTTAGAGAGAAAAAAGAAACGTTATTAGAAATAAACCTGGACCATGAAAAGTAATATGAGATAACATATAATATGGCTGATGCATTCTGAGAAATTATTGTTTCGTTCATATTCCAGATTCATTTCTAATGACTTCACCAATAATAAAACTATTTGTTCCATTGAAGGAGTTTATAAATCAAATTCCTTATACTTAATGAAATCTTGTAAACATTCCAAGAAGAGCTTTAGCTATGAAACAGAAATACAATTATTAATGCATTAAAAGCATTTGTGCGTTGACAAAATGATCGTCATGTGTGCATGCTCACATCAGCAGTATTTAAAAGATAAACAGAAAGTAACAGTGTATTCATTTTTGACAAATCGATTGTTATATGACATGCCATTATCTTGGTATTCAGCATGTGAATTTGACTGGAAGGGGTACACGAAAAATCCTGAAAAGTTGATATAGCTGAGCTAAGACCTTGATGGTCATATTTCTGAAACCAGAATTTGAAAAGGTTAATCCGTTTTCAAGTTATCGTGCAAACAGTGGATGACCAAATAAACGTATACACCAAGCATGTATTCTTATAAGTAGTCTTTTGCTAAAGCTCCTAATAAAAGTGGCAACATGACTTAAATATAAAAATATGTGAACAAGTCAAATTTCACAAAAAATAGATTTTTTTTTTTAAATCCATGTAGTGAACCGGTATCACCTGGCATCAATAATTATTGGCAGTTCTGAATCATTGGCATTAAAAGCATTAAATGTTTCATCTCATTTGTTTTAAAGAGGTAAATTTAAGCCATCAGTAGTTAGAGTGCCTGTTGGCTAGTGTAGCTTCTCTGTATAACTTGAATTGAAAAAAAAAAAAAAAGCTCTACCCCATCCATCCCTTTTCTCCTCCATACAATTTGAAATTAACAATTCATATTGAAAGAACATTTTCTCAAATTCAAATGAGCAGTACAAAGAATTAATCTATAGGGTCAGATTGAAGCCTTCTCAAGGCTTTCCAAATTAAAATTCTTAAAAAGAAGTCAGCTCTTCAGCTTTTAGTGTGCTCATCCAGCCATCAATACATCATGAATGGTCATTCCCTATTTTTTTATTTAAATTATGAAATATAATATTCATTTGATCATATAGCAGAAGAATATTCGAAATAAGTGAAGATATTCCAATTTTCTACAGTATTCTGTAAAAAAATACATGTATGAGGAAAATGAATTAATGGTTCTGTTTTTTGTTTTTTTTCTCCCAAATATAAAAGGGGTTTTAGGGGATATTAATTTGCTTAAGAAAATGTGAAATGGTTTATTCCTACACTATTTAATGTATTTTCATGTTCAAAACCTTCAACTCTTATCATTATGAATAAAATACTATAATTATATGAATCTATTTAAAATCAATGAAATGTGCACAAAGTTATTTAAACTTTTGAAGGTCATGTAAGAATTGCATACACAGCAATATGAAGAGAAATGAATGAACTCTTTAATTGTAAATATTTTCTGTGAAATTTTAGTGGTTAAAGTACATAGGGTGTTCATAAAAAATGAATTTTAAAATGATTTAATAGAGAATGTACTATGATAAATATTGACAGATGATTCTTTTTATTTTATTAATATAGACAGAACAAAATTTTTATCTACGTATGTTCATTGATTCTTTTTATTTTATTAATATAGACAGAACAAAATTTTTATCTACGTATGTTCATTTCTAAAAATTATCAGGAGAATTTATAATTCCTTTTTTGTTTTATTTTTCCTCCGTCGTTTAATATTTGAGAGAATTAATTTTTTTTTTTTTTTTTTTATAAAAATAGAGAGAGAGGGGAACAAAGAAAGTTTATTAATTTCTGTCTTTAATTTATAAAAGAAAGTTTATTAATTTATTAAGTACATAAATTGTGAGCAAAATTTATCAAAAAAAAAGGGGGGGGGACTGTGGAATTTAGTGAACTATAAAAAAAAGTGAAAACCTCTTCACCTTTGACTAAATTTTACTATAAAATATGCCCCTGAAAAGGGCCATTTTTATTGAGGACAATAAAGGCAGGGTTTTCAAAGATGCGTTGTCTGCGTGTGCGTGCGTATGCATTTGAAGGTTAACCTATCAGATCTTGTCGCAAATCAGCGGATCGCTCATGCACGAGATCTGATTGGTTGACCTTCAAACGCATATGTACGCACATGCAGACAAGGCTTCTTTGAAAACCCGCCTTTAGACAAAATTTTATTGCAAATTTTCGATTCCAGGTAGCTCTGTCTCTTATGAAACACTTTGACTCATATGCAGATATTTAACGTGCATATGATGACATGCAATAAGAAATAGGACTATTTTATTTTTTACCAAAAACTTGATTTTGAGTTGAAATCTCTTCTATTTCTGAGATCTTCAGTAAGGAGCAAAAGGGGAAAAACAGCATGTGAATTAGATGAACAATCAAGGAAAACAGCGCTTTTGGTTGCTTTTTGTGTGATATACTACCAGTTGATCTCATTTTTGTTCAACACCAAATCACAATGACTTTCCTATCATCAAGAGATTTAATGTGGGACATTTATTATGAAAACAGTTAAAAATGAGAAAGCTAGTTATGAAAAATGAGGCCAGATGAGAAAGCTACCTAGTTATTGCTGATAGTTTGCCAAATAGATGTATCATTTTTGCGTCCATATTATGCCTTTTATTTGACGTGGGTTTGTCACACTTTATAATTGCTCTTTTCATTAAACATTAAACAGGTGATGGCCTTACAGTATAACAGAGGGACATCAGGAGTTCCAACTAGTTTCGCCATTTATTCCCGGCTTTGTTAAGGATATATACAGCAAGAGGCATGCAAGCCTTTATATACAGAACAGTGGTACAAATTATGCAAATACATGAACCAATAGGATACAAAAACATTAAAGAGGAAATAGTGGCCAATAGGATAAATAGAATAAGCACAGATTTTCAAAATATAATGGCCAATAGAATAAAAAGAGAGTAAACGCTAATATTATGAATTATACAAAAAGAAAATATACAAGGGGATGGTGCGCCTTTATGCGGACCGAAAAGAGAACTTATCCGGTTGTCTGAGGACAAGAGGATTTACAGAAAATAAAATAAATGGGCAAGAAATAACAAAACGCAAAATAAAACGTAAACAATAATAAAGAAACCGAGAAAAAGGGAATCATAATAGATCAGATAAAGAGTTAAGTATTGCATACACATTAAAGTCTGTTTGACAATTGAGAAGCAGGTGGGGGAAGGACTTCTTAGCCTTGACAAAGCCGGGAATAAATGGCGAAACTAGTTGGAACTCCTGATGTCCCTCTGTTATACTGCAAGGCCACCACCTGTTTAATCAATAGGAACAGTATTATGATCCACCCTTCTACCGATATTGTTCTTTTTATTTCAATAATTGATGATAATAATCACATGCTGTTTGGGATATCTGAAAATCTGTTAATGGTGACTTATTCATTTAATTTACAGTTCTCCATTAGAATATCAAACACCAGGATGGGCAGATTTACGAAAAATTGATGAGCGAAGTAGACAAGAATTATTAGGTAATTTGTACATGTAGTATGTTTTTGTGTTGTTATATTTTTATGGTCCCCCAGATAGCAGATAAGTCAAGTGTTCTCCCAGCTTTTTTGAATGGCCACTAACCTGGCTAAGCTAAACAAATTTTAATAATATTGTATTGTGTGTATATTATTTTCTTGTGTGTACATTGCTTTTCCTTCATTCCATCCACATGGAAGAGAAAGGGTATGATGTCCACTCTTTACATATAAAATACTTCAAAAAAAGGCATTAACAGACGTCGCCGATAAAGGAAAAGGTGGCACTTACAGCATAAAATAAGAGTTACAAAGAACAGACAAATGAATAATAAAATTGAAGTTAAAAATTACGTTTTATTCAGCACAATTCCTTCCCAAGTAACAAGTTGAGATAATGTAAGATGCATGTAAAGCTAAGCTTTCAGATCTTTCCCCCATTCTTTACAGTCTTGAATTACTGGCAGTTATCACTTAAGTATCGAGAATTTGTATTATGGATTTTTACCTGCGTTTTATGCAAATTGTCAGCTATGTAGACTAAACAATATTTTCCCCCCCAATTAATCGGTTAACAAATAAAAAAAGTTACGGCCATGGAGGCATTACTTTTTGACCAACCCTCATAATATGACTGCATTACATTGTTTAACTGTAGATTTCACTTGGCTAATGAGATTAGGCAGTGGGTCCTTCTTGTCTCTGATAAAGGTACCATTATCAATTAAATCTTGCGCACCCTCATAATACGTAAGCTTAACTAAATCGTTAGCGTAATCAGTGAAACAGAAATTCAGCCCTTCCTTATTAAACAATGTATTTGAATTATTATTAAACTGGTTTCTTCTGATGGGACTTGGGGTAGTGGGGCCGTTGGCTTATTATGTGAATAATTACCAGTAGTTAATATAGTTTTATGTTTGGTGGATAATCTATGTTTCTTGTAAAATGTGTCAGGGCACCCCTATGGGCAGTTGCTAAGCCTATATTGGAAGAGATTTTTATGAAGAATCTGGAAAACAAATTAATAAATCCCAATTTCTATTTCCCTATTTTTGGCTCAGGTTTGTAGATGTTGTTTTTGCATTTATAGAAAATATAGTGCCACATAAATAATCACTACCCAAGTATCAAATTAACTATGAAACCAAACTAATGCGCTATCTTTCTTAGATATTAAGCTCGCCCAATTAGATGGTAAACTATCATTTGATATTTATCGCAAACCAACAAATAATGTGAATTATATCTTGTCCAATTCTAATCGTAATAGGGGTCCCAAAATCTCTACTTTAATTCATATGGTCAGATGTCAAGCAATATGAACACATTCTGGAAAGAACATCTCACAATATTAAATTTGACAGAATTAAAAAATCTGCTATTGTTAAGCATGCCATAGAAAGCCGACGTGAGTTTTGTCAAGAAAAGTTAGAATAGATACATCCCATAAAGAACAAAAGATTACTGGTTTTCTTTGAGAGCCACATCATACAAAAAGAAAATCCCAATTATCTACTCAACCAGTATTTTGGGCCAATAAACGATTCGAGCCCCATTAAGTGGCTTATATCAATCAAGTTAAAAACCACCCAGAACTTCTATTAAAACCAATGAAAATAGAAGACTCTACTCAACGTGACCATTGATTGGACCTTTATTTCTTCTCTTCCGTTTTCCTGTTTGTAATTTCCCCCTTCAAAATTCCCCTTTGATATTCGATATAGAATCACCACTGAAGGATGGCTACTTATTACTTTCAGTTTTTAGAATATTGTTGTGTAATACGAGGAAATTATTGTATTGATTTATTTGCGTTGTTAGTTATTTCTTTTGTAATCACCAATGTTTTGTTATTGTATAATTACAACAAATAGTTACCGTCAATTAGCTGTGTTTCAATTTGTCTCTATTTCATTTATACACAGTTTTTTATTTACAGAGTGTTATTAGAGATCTACGGTAACAAGTTACAGAAGGCTAGAAAAGGTGGAAAAACCCCTTTCGCTACCATCCAGTGTGTTCAGTCCGACAGCTGCAGGAGGCTAGAACGCAGAACCCCAAGATCAATTCGTAACCATTCGTGTTGACACGGTTTTCAAAGATCCTCCACTGTTCACAGTCATCTCTTTCTGAGTGTCCGTTTAAGTAGGCCAAAGCCACAAAAATCCATAGGCAATCTAGCGACTTGAAGGGTATGTCACTGAATGGAATGGAATGTATTCTGGTATCTTCTTGCATGCATTCCAGGAATAGGCGAGTTGACGCGGCGGTGTGACTCAACGCCTTGTCTTGATGCAGCCATTTCTTCTTTATCCCTATACTGTGCAAACCGGTTATGTCACGGTAAATATGGTGCTTAGAACGTTAGTAGTTGCATGGTTGGTCTATATTCCTGATTAATAAGTTAGGAGAATGGTCTAGGATTAGCAATATTGGTAGCCTCTTTAATGAGTGCTCATTGTGTATCAAGAAGCATCTCATCATCAGGAGCAAACATTTCCTTCTTCCTTAGAACATTAGTCTGTGCATAATGTTAACTTTGGACTTGACTCAACTGTGTAAAGTTAACTTGCCAGTGTAGCTGTATCCCGCCACAATCATGAAACCTTTTGAAAATGTTTCCTTGCATTCACGGTACCATTTTTTGAAGTCCTTAGAACCCCTTGGGTGGTAAAAAATGGCTCGGCTCTTCTTGCAGATGCTTAAATAAACATAAGCCTCATCAAGTGTGACCACATATTTCCATTTTTCATCTGTTAAGATTTGTTCATATAGTTTACGGCAGTTGGTCCATCGCTCTTGAACATTGCACAGCAACAACTTATGAACGTGGCTCTTGTGTTGCTTCTCCAGTTGAAAATAACGGTGGATAATTGTGTTTACCATGTACACAGATATCCCTATCTTCTATGCAATGGCTCGTTGTGTTGAGGGTTACATCCGGTTATGAGAGCAGCTCGGATGGTCTAGTGGATGGTCTTGGGTTGGCCTGCTTTTTACCCTCAGGAATGCCGCCGCTTCTGGTTTTGCCTTGATGCAACCATACTTCTTGTTTATCTCTGTACCGTGCAAACTGGGGATGTCACAGGTAAACATGGGGGGGGGGGCCCCAGAATGTTAGTCTGATAGTACAGTCATCAAAGGGAAATAATCCACACTTGAATTTTGCTCTAAGTTTTACCGTTTCAATATTAATTTATTTTTAATAATTTAATATTACATTTAGAGTTAACATTATTAAGATTATTAAATTTAAATAATTAAAATTAAAAAAGCTATTAAAACAACACATTAGCATGAAATGTAATATTAAGTATTAAACTCGTGTGGATTATTTCCCTTTGATGACTGTACATGGCATTGACTTTGCTCTTTGACTCAACTGTTTTAAGTTAACTTGCTGTCATAGTGTTTCCAGCCACGATCATGAAACCTTTTGAAAAAGTTTCCTTGCTTTCACGGTACTAATTTTCTGAAGTCCTTAAAAACTATTGGACAGTAAAAAATGGCTGGGCTCTTGTTGAATTTGACCTGATGCTTAACTAAACATATGCCTCATCTTATGTGATCTTGTATTTCCACCATGTATCGTTCATACAATTTACGGCATTTGGTCCGTCGCTCTTGAATAAGGCGCGGCAACAAGTTATGAAAGTGGCTCTTATGATGTTTCTCCAGTTGTATATCACGAATGATAATTATGTACACAGCTGCCCTTATTTTCTGTACAATGGCCCATTGTGTTCGTGGGTTACATCTGGTTACAAGGCCCCGAACTTTCCAGATGACATCAGGAGTACAGCTGCGGATGGTCTCAGATTGGTCTGGTTTTTATCCTCAGGAACGGTTTTGCCGATGTTATTTAGTACACTTGATATTTCTTTCTTGGAAACTAAGAAGCCTCACTTCTTGCATGCTTTCATAATTTCAGAATAGCTGAATTTGACGTCGGAAAGGGCTGTTATGTAGCCCTCCCGATATGTATCAATTTTCGGTGGCATAACTCGAGTGTTTTTAGCTCACTGTTCGAATAATAACTATTTTAACAAATACTGCATGTGATATTTCACGTTTTATGAATGCGTGCGCCACGTTTAAATATGCTAATTGTTACCATAGATCCCTAACCACCATCTGTATATTTTATTCGTTAACTATCAGTTTAATTGGTGACTTCTTGTAAAATGTAATATCTTAAGATTTGACCTTTTAGTAACGCTTTTTTTATGTAACCAGAAATAAAGTGATAAAGTAATAAAAATTTTATACATATTAACTTTTTTTTTTGTAATTGTTTAATTTTCAGAAGAAACCCATGCTTCTGATTATTTGAAGCACCAAAAATCATCTGGGTTAACAAGAAATTACCTTTCAATCAAACAGTGCAGGAACCTGAATAAAGAATGCTCAGCAGCAGTAAGTTTATTTAAACAATAAAAATTTGCATTTTTTATTTATTTATTTTTTAATAATTACCTTGCAGAACAAATTCATGGTTGTCTCTCCCCCCCCCCCAATTAAAAGTTGATATAGGCCAATAAAAGAACACTATGCTAAAAAGAAATGAGTACCCCATTATTTAAAAACAAAAATCAACTAATAAATCCATGATTCTGTAGAACTTAAGAGGGATAGTGATAATTTCTAAAAAAAAATAATGATCTATAAAAGACCGTGCTTTTCAAATTCATTGATTCGCTTCCGCGGCCAAAGTGGCTGACATCTACTGGACAGTGTCGGAAGCTATGGTGCCTCTCATCATGGCTGTTGAAAAGGGTATAGTTGCCTTAGATCATGTAAGAGGAAGCAAGAAGAATAATAAATATTGCTGTGTGGTAAATTGCAAATCTAAGCTTAATCACAAAAAAAAACAAACATATTCATCCAGTTATTCCCCAAGAATAAGACATTAAGGAGAACATGGGAAGCTATTTTAAAATTGGGAAAGCCAACAACAGATACAACATACAGTAGCATTCAAAAGTAATTGGTCAAACTGTTTTTCGACATTAAATGTTGAAATATTTATTGTATATGAATAAGGCTTTAAAATTTTTTACTTTAAACCTTTGTAAATATGCCCTGACAAAATTAGCTTATTTCAAATACTTGTCTTTTTTTAAAACATAAAAATGCAAATTGAGTGTGCTCAAAAGTAACTGGTCAACGCATAACTTACAGAAATAACATAATATATAAACAAAAAAAACAAACCACAAAACAATGTTTACTAATAAGAACAACCTTTATTTGTTGATATTTTATTGGATAACCTTTAGACGCTAACACAACTTGACAGCGTCGAGGCATACTATCCACTAAAGCTTCAATTTTAAATTGACTGATTTGGTTCCATTCTTGCTGTAGCATTTCGAATTTTTCTGTGCCACATTTTGCTTTTTGCCGGCACATTGACGAGACAACAACTCCCAGATGTGCTCAATCGGATTTAGGTCTGGGGATTGTGATGGCCAGTTGAGAACACTGATTCGGTTAGAACGGAGCCAGTCTGTGATGACATGAGCTTTATGTTTTGGGTCATTATCGTGTTGATAGACCCAGCCACATGGCATATTAGATCTTGCATAGGGCAGCATGTGCAGTTGTAAGATATTCTTGTATGCGATTTTATCCGTGATACCCTCGACACTGACTAGTGGCCCCATTCCTTCACGGCTAAAGCATCCCCACACCATCACACTTCCTGCGCCGTGTTTCATAGTTGGTAACTGGTATTTTGGATCGAATCTGGAACCTGGAGGACGTCTAACATAAGAAATTCCATCGCTTCCAAACAGAAAGAACTTGGACTCGTCACTCCACAATAGTTTACTCCATTCCTTGGATGTCCACTTTTCGTGCTCTTTAGAAAAAACTATCCTGGCTTTTCGGTTTTTCACAGAAATCATAGGTTTCTTGGCAGGTCGACGACCAAATAATTGTCCTTCACGAAGACGACGTTTTGTAGTCTGCACACTAACTTTGACGTTGTAGTTTTCCTGCATTTCACGATTTAAGTCCACAGCATTCTTGTGAGGATCGGCTTTTGACAATCTTCGCAAGATATTATCTTCCTTTAGAGTAGTGGCTCTTGGTCGACCTGATTTCACAGCTCGTGTGACGTCTCCTCGCAATCGAAATCTTCTCATTATGTCAGTAACCGCTGATTTGTTTAGACCAAATTGTTCAGCTACTGGCTGATGAGTACCTCCTTTGCTAACGGCCTTCACAACAGCGTTTTTTACAGGAGAGGAGATATATTTTCTTGGATCCATGGTTAATGAACACCAATGAACCTTACAAAAGCGTTGCATTTGCGAATGTGTGATATAGGACACCCCCGAACCATAAAATGAACACGACCAGTTACTTTTGAGCATGCTTAATTTGCATTTTTATGTTTTAAAAAAAGACAAGTATTTGAAATAAGCTAATTTTTTCAGGGCATATTTACAAAGGTTTAAAGTAAATAATTTTAAAGCCTTATTCATATACAATAAATATTTCAACATTTATTTTCGAAAAACAGTTTGACCAGTTACTTTTGAATGCTACTGTATGTATGCAGCTTACATTTTCTCTCCGACCAGTAAGCTTGAAATAAATAAAGAAATAAAAAATATTATAGAAATGATCGGAATACATCTTGATAAATATAATGAGGAATATCAATTAATTAATTAATTAATGTAGTAATTTATTTTTATTAAGTTAATTTCTTTAACCCCAGAAGGCTAATCATGTATGACTAACACTTTTATAACCCTCATTATATTGACTTTTTTTAAGTTTAGATAAAAAATCTTTCCACTAATATATCAGTGGGCTCTCTATATATAATCTAAATGAAAGTTAAGTTTACGGTAATTTTGTAATATATTTATTTGTAAAAAATGACATTAATAATAAGAATACAATTATTTGACGTCAAAATAAATGTCTGAAGTAAAACTTCAGAAATAAAATAACAAAGCACAAAAAGTCGTTTTTTTTGTAATCGTAACAATGTAAAAAAAACTTTTATTTTCCTTAAAATTATAGAGGAAACTGGCCAAACATGGGACCCCGTTTTGTTTTTGACATGTACTAACAAAACTATGAAATAAAAAAAATATGAAAAAAACGTAGAACACATGCCTAATTAAGTTACTTATTTGCAATATTAAAATCACCATAAAATAAGTCATTATTAAAAAAAAAAAAATTTCCAAAACAAACCAGGACATTTCATTTCATGAAATTAGGCATTAAAAGGGGAAAATAAGTAATGAATGAAAGAGAACCATTTTATTTCCATAAATAGCAAATTCATTATTTTTTACTGAACTATTAGGTGTTCAATCACTTCAAAGACAGATAAATAAATAAAATAAATAAATAAATAAATACTTTATTATAAATAAATAATGTTTTGGACTGGCACATGTTTATTAGTAAAGTAATCGATTCTGATGCGTGAAAGTACCTATTCTTTATCAGTTATAAGTTAGTAATCATGATACTGATTACTTAAAGCGTGAAAAATCGGGTATTCATGATAATGATTGCTAGGGAGTAATCATTTCACTGCTACTTAAATGCTTTTAGTACCCTTTTCGAGCGCCATGTTGATAACGAGATCAAGCGACCGTACCACCTTCAATAGGTTATAGTAGTAGCAAATAGGAGGCTCTTAAAGTATCAAGAAGCAGGTTGCAACATGGAATCTGTTAGGTTATTCTAAAGATTTCAGAGTCAACTTAAAAAGTTAAGGAAATCACAGCTAACAAGGGGACATTACGACCTCGGAATTTTAGTTTAATACGAGACTTCGTATAGTTGTAGTGTACCTTTAGGATGTTAATATACTTAAATATTAAGGCGCACTGATCAGCCAATTTTGAAAAAAAGACGGTTTAAAGTTTCGAGCACCATGTATAAGGGAAAGTTTTCCTCTTTGATTGTAAGTGATCCGATAGCTCAGACGGCAGCGTGGTTGCTACTCACAAATCAAATTATTAGTGTGAGGTGGCGGGTTCGAATCCCAGTTGTAACAATTTTTTTTCTTTACCCAAATAATTATTCAATATATTATATTTACAAATTTATTTATGACAACCAACTTTTTTTTCTAGCTTCAACAAAACGGTCATAAGTCCAGGAATCCGCCTTTTTTTACTGCTTTTTCCCACTGGGATAAATATTCCATCTTTTTCAAACGTCGACATCCTTTCTTTTTCAAAGTTTGCAAGGTCCACGTAGGATGTGCTTTGGCAATATTAATAACTTCTATTTTATAGTTCAAAGGAACGTACTCTATTTCTCTGCTCTTTTTCTCTTCTGGTTCATAATCGTCCGATGAAAGATCTTCAATTTCTTGACAAGATACTGGTTCACAATCTTCATTCACATGAATGCCTCTTCATTTACAAATATTTTTTCATCCAGCATTTCTAATGTAAGTTCATAGAGTTGCTGTCCCATCATCATAGCTTCATGAGAAATTATAGTTGACGATTCTGATGCAATCATATTACTTTCTTGGAGCAATATTTCAAAATATACTACTGCATCCTTCAATCGCAATTTCGAAACTTCGCTCTTCATATATTCGTCAATTTTCTCTTCAATCCCCGAAGAGCCAGCAAATTTTCCGCTCTCCATTTTCACAGAAAAACGTTTTTATTAACTGTTTTATGATTAAAAAAACCATTATTGTTTCACAATTAAAAACCGCTTTTTTTTGTAACGGCTTGGCAAACCTCCGCTCATACTTGACGAGAGCCAGTGGCGCGAGAAAGATCTAGAACATTCAAACCTCTTCTCACGCACCTCTCTGCGCTCTGTCTACCTTGTGCACTATATGATAAATACCTCGAATAATTTTTTTTTTAGTAAAATAAAAAATAAAATAGTTATTGCTTTTAAAATGTTGATTCTATACAAAATATTTTGCAGAAAATACTTTATTACTCCGTAGACACTTGTAACAATAAAAATAAGTATAATAATTTTGAGAAAAGGAAAATTTTGTGAAAAAAAGTTGGTTGTCACAAATAAATTTGTAAATATAATATATTGAATAATTATTTGGGTAAAGAAATAAAAATTGCTACAACTGGGATTCGAACCTGCCACCTCACACTAATAATTTGATTTGTGAGTAGCAACCACGCTGCCGTCTGAGCTATCGGATCACTTACAATCAAAGAGGAAAACTTTCCCTTATTATGGTGCTCGAAACTTTAAACAGTCTTTTTTTTCAAGATTGGCTGATCAGTGCACCTTAATATTTAAGTATATTAACATCCTAAAGGTACACTACAACTATACGAAGTCTCATGTTAAACTAAAATTCCGAGGTCGTAATGTCCCCTTGTAAGAGTCAGGGAATTTTCTTTAATTTAAAAAAGAAGATGGAGGAGAGAATTTTTTCTTGGCATTAAAGATGTTTTAGTAGGTCAGTGTTCTTGTGGTCATAATGTTAATAGTGAATTTTGTAGTTCTTTGCCAAATCAGTAGCACTCAATTGCAGCACAGTGTTAACAGATCAAATTTGTTGTTGAACTTCAATGATTTAACATCTCTGTACAACTAGTAATAAATACGAAGGTCAATCGAAAAGTAATGCCTCCATGGCTGTGACTTTTTTATTTGGTAACCGAAATTCTAATTGTACCTAATACTTACGTTTGTCTTTATGTAATGCACTATTCACTTTGCGATATAGTCTCCATTTCTTTCCGTGCACTGGCACCAACGCGTGACTAGTCGGGTGAACTTGTCTGAGAAGAATTCCGACTTTTTTGCGCTTTTTCACCGACTTTGCATCTTTGACTTCATGTGCTTGGCACTGTATTCATACCCTGCCATGGGCATGTACAACATGAATCCCAACTCATCAGTCCTGGCAATCTTTTTGAACATTGGGGTCCAGTGGCAATATTCCTGTGCCCATACAACTCCTTGTGCCCTGTGACGTGCAGTCAGCAGAGGTACCCGATTGGGAAGATAGCTTCTGTACCCCATAGCAAGGAGATGGTTCTGGATGGTGTGATTGCTTATATGTATCTGTGCACCAGCGTTAAATTGCACAAGTGAATAAATTGAATAAAATAATCATTACCTTTTTATGAAAACTGATTTCCTTTTTGACCAAAAAATTATGTAAAAGTATTGCACGCCCACTATTTAATTTTCGTGGTTTCATTTGGATTTCGTACAATTTCTAGAATTAATTGAATTTAAATGTTATTTTATAATTTAAACAAAATTTAAAATTAGTTCTTTAATTTTAACATTTTTGAAAATTAAACTTATATTTTTTATTAATTTTTTTTTTTAATATTCATAGGGAAAATTGCTGACAAATGTGGAGTTTCATCCAACAGCATCTGTTGCAGTTGTAAGTGGAAAGAATGGAATTTCTTCTCTATTTCAGGTGAAAGATTAAATTTTCAAATGAATGTAGAATATTCATATTGCATTGATGGTGGTTTAACATGTTGTTAAATGCTCAAAGTTTGTGATCGCAAAAGAGTTTCATTTCAACACCAAATTTTAAAAGGTACAAGACGATATTAGAAAGTACACACCATTTATTTTTTTCAAAGAAAATTACAAAAACGACTTAGTGCAGCTGAAACTACACGTCTTTATCTACTTTTCCACATAGGCACCTTGACGATTTAGGCATTTATCCCAAAGCTACACCATTTTCAGAATACCTTGCTCATAGAACTCTATCGGCTGTGAATATAGCCAGTGGCTCATGGCACATTTGAGTTCCTCATCAGTCTCAAACCTCTGATCACTCAGAAATCTCATCCTGGGACTAAAGAGGTGGTAGTCCGAGGGTATTAAGTCTGGATTGTAGGCTGGGCGGTCCAGAACCTCCCAATCGAAACGGACCAGTTTTGCCTTGACAATGTCAGCCATGTGCTGATGTGCGTTATCATGAAGAAGTTGAATATCATTTTCTGTTTCTGGTTGCTTATCCTGAATAGCACGCTGTAATTTAGCGGCATTGACGGTGGACCCACAAGACAGGAACTCTGCGAGTAGGATGCCTTGCATATCCCAAAAAACTGTAAGCATAATCTTCCGAGCTGAAGGAGAAACTTTGAATTTTTGTGTCAACCGGAGAATGAAGAATGTTTCCAGTATTCATCTTACACTTCATAACTGCAAGACTCAGGATTCTTTTCGCGTGAAAATGCCATTCAGAAATGCATTTTTCTCCTGGTTGTACCGCTGCTAATAGAGTTGTCCTTTAAGAAAAATGCCTCAGAATGCTGAAAATTTGCCGTCTGATTCTTTCCTTCCTGCTCTTGAGGAAGTCAGTGGAAACATCATTTCCTGCTGCAAGAAGCTACTGATAACCTTGTAGCGAAAGAAAGTTTTCGATTCTAGTCATGAATGACTGACTCTGTATATCGTAAGTTTCCTCTAACCTGCTTTCCTTGCAGAATGCATTCAACCTGTACTGTGCTTGAGTTGATAGAAACTTGGGCATTTTAATAAATGATTCTGAAGTTCTTTTGCATTCCTTGTTACACTGTGACATCACAATGACTGGAAAAATGGTGGGCATCTTTATCTCAGGAGGAAGAAGGAGGGGTGTTGCATGAAAGATATCTTATGCCTTATAAATTTGAGTTAGAGTTGAAAATTTGTGTTTATGCTAAGTGATTATTGATACCTTCATCTTTCATTTTAAACAAAGTTTTATATGACCACAGAATTTACCTTTAAAGAGATTATTCATATGTGTAATTATTAAAAAAAAAACAAAAAAAACTAGCTATTTTTTAAATAACTTATTTTAATTTCATTAAATATATTTTTTGAAGGTTGATGGCAAAGACAACCCTAAAATCCAATCTGTTGTTTTCAAGAACTTCCCAATAACCACATCGCATTTCAGTGCTGATGGTGAACAATTAATTGTAGGATCTCACGTTTGTAACTACTACTACTATTATGATATGCTTAGCGGCAAAATAGTCCAAGTTCCGTGGAACAAAGGTAATAAACTGCAGTAGAAAGTGTAGAGTCTTATAAAATGCATGGCATTATTGGTATTTTCTGCTTAAAACTGCTTTGGTTTACATTTCAATATTAATGTATAATGTATTCATTTTTTTAGTGAGTACATATCATTTGCTAAATTTCAGCAAAATGGAACTGCTCCATTATTTTAAATTTTGAAAAGTGCAGTTAGCTTGAGTAGTAAGTTAGCAATATTTTATTGGAGCCTTCATAATGAAATTATGTAATTTAAATATTTGGTGGTATAGTGTTGTAGATTGTGCTCTTAAACTTCATAAGTGCATAATGAACTACATGTATTAGTTTGTTCAATATTGATTGGCACTCCCCCTATAACTCCTGCAAAGTAGCAGTTTCAAATGTATGTCGATGTATGCGTGAAGATAGACTGTAATACTGTCTACTGCCACCAGATGGTGTTGCTGCTTCCCATTGATAGAGAATAGCAGCAGCCATTGTTCCGGCTTGCGAGAACACGTGTGGACATCGATAAAGACAACAGGGAAGCAGACAAGCATGGGCAATGGTGGACAGTGTGGTTTCTCTGGAGGGAAGGAGTGACTGCTTCAAACATCGACAAGAAGTTAGAGCCATATGTGGGGGGTTTCATTGGGTATCAGAGTCCAAGGACTGTGCTGAAAAACGCAAAAGCATTGGGCATCCAGCAACTGCATGCAAACCAAACAGTGCACATCCTCCATATTTGCCGGAATTGGGTCCTAGCAACTATGCCCTATGCAATGCAATGAAAGAGGTCAAGCAGGGTAAGAAGTTCACCACCAATGACGAACTTCATGCAGTTGTCCACCAGTGGTACTAAGATACCCCCAAAGAATGGTTTGCTATGCAAATACCGAAGCTGCCAGAATGATGGCAAAAGTGCACAGACATTGGTGGGGAATGCCTCTTATAATGTGTTCTTTTGTTCAGTAAATGATTCCTTTACACACAAAAACTGTTGTAGTGCTAATCATTTTTGAATGATCCAAGTATATGAAGCAGTGGCTCCTTATCGTGACTAACCTACTATTCTAATGTACAAAGTTGACATTTATCGTCATCTGCTGCCGTGGATAGTTTGAGGGCATGAGTTATCTATGCAAATCTTACTTTAATTTGAAAGAATAACATTACATACTGACTTTTTTGAATACAAATCGTTCTGGCTATGTCATTTAGATCATATTTTGGAGTTCTGTTTACCCAGTAATGCCTAAACCTGTACGGCAAAAAATTCATTATGCTATTGTATTCTGGTTTTGTAATTGGTTGATTATAAATTTTTTAAATGATTCTTATGTAAATTATCCTTTAAAAGCTGACATTCATTTTGAGTTATGCTATCATCATTTATTGTTTAAGCACTACTAATAATGAACAAGATAAAATAATGGCTAATTATCTTTTTGAGATTAAGCCAATCTCACTGTTTCATGATTTATATTTAGTGAAGAATGAACCAATAAAAAATATTCTAATGCTATTTTGATTTTTTTGGAGAGAAGTCAGTGAGCATCTACATATGGAGTGCTATTCTAATGTTCTTGTTGTGTGGACATAGGAGGCGAAACAACATCATCAGGATGAACAGATGATTTAGCAGTTGGAAACTTTTTACCACCTGTTATTAAACTAACTGAAGCTAATGAAAATTCTGATAAGGATTCTTCAAATGTAGATGAGGGTGGGTTAGTTGATAATTTGAATAGTCGGTAGGTTGTGGTTGGTTGATTGCTTTATTAGGATTTTTGGTGTCGACTACTAAGGTCATTTTGCGCCTATTACACAAGTTATATCTGTATGCAGCCCGGGACAAACACAAACATCCATGCCCATGGCGGGATTCGAACCCACAACCAGGTGGACTCGAGAACTAGAAAGCCTACGCCCTAGCCCTCTCGGCTACCTGGCCAGCAATTGTGAACTGAAGCAGAAATCGTATTGTCAAATGAAGATTCAAAGAAGAATTTGGCAATTTTGATGTCAAATAAGATGAAAAGGGAAAAATATCAAAACAAGAACAAGAAAAGCAAAACTTATTCTTGGGGGGGAGAAAGAATGTTCCTGATACTGTCTGTATTTTTTCAAAAATCAGATTATTCCAATTATGCAAATGATACTCCCATCAAAATATTTGAAAATTTTCTAAGTCAAGAAATTATAATTCTAATTATACAGTAATCGTCAACAAATGCCATGTAGAAAGAAAGTAAAGATTTCAGAATTAGTTCAGAAGAATTGTATGGATTTTTTGCGATGGTGTATTTATGTGGTTATAATTTAATTCCAAACAAAAGTTTGTAATCATCGCCTGATTTGAGAAACGAATTAGGAGTAAATACTATGAGAAGGGATAGGTTCTTAGATACTTGTATTTGAAAATATTTACACTTATTGAAGACACTTGAATAAATTGGTCTGACAAAAGTCGTTTGATATTCACGACATGTAGCAAACAACCATAAACATGCCTTCAGGATTTGGCCGTCCTTTAATCTAACTTAACTTAACCTGACCTAACCTAAATAATTCAGCTGAAATAATAATATAAGTATTATTTCAGCTAAATTATTTAGTATTATTCCATCTAAAATTATATAATTTAGCTGGTAAAAATCATTTAGTGTGATCTAGCAATAGAAAGGGATATGATTCCCCTAACTGCTCCAAAACCATGCAATCGCAATAAGCAATATGTAATGTAGAACTTTTTGATTGATTGTATTGTTCCATTTCATACAAAGTAGAATATACTTTTATTTACATTATCTTGTATTAGTAGTAGTTGTAGTTTGTTGGTGTATGTTCAAAATACTTGTGAAAATTTACTTACTTACTTACTTACTTACTTTTCAAACCCGCTTATCCGTTAGGGTCGCGGGGGCAGCAGCCCTATGAAGGATCTCCAGCGATCGCGATCTTCCACCATCAGGCGCATGTCCTCCCTGGTAATATCCAAGCGACTCGAACCCAGATTCTCCATGTAGTCTAGCCACCTGGTTCTAGGCCGACCCCTTGGTCTCTTACCCACCAGCTTGGAAAATAACAACTGCCTAGGAAGACTAGTTTGCGGCATCCATATCACATGGCCATACCAGCGCAAATGAGATCTCTCAATGCAGAGAAGTAGCGGCTCAACACCTAAAGATTCCCTTATTGTGCTGCTGTACACTCTATCTAGTAGGGTAACACCTGCCACACCTCTCAGAAATCTCATTTCGGCCGTTTGTACCCGCGATCGCACTCTTTCGGTCATTACCCAAGTCTCATGACCATAGGTGAAAATTTAAAGGGGAAAAAAAGTTCTTAAATTTTGTAATTTTTTTTTCAGCAATGGTCGGGTCCCATCATGCTTGCTCTCAAAAGCACCTAGCTTGATGTATGATCACGTGAAAAAATAATGAATAATTAATAAACATAAATTAATGATGGTTTTCTTCATTTCTTTAGACATAATTGAAAATGAATATAGTAAAACTTGTACCAATGACCACCTGTGCTTAACGACCACGTTTGCTTGGTCCCGCAGATAGCTACATGTGAAATCCGTTAG
>JAHWFO010017072.1:2981419-3041700 GCA_023313115.1 Rhysida immarginata
TATATTACCAAATCAAAAAATTGTCTAGCCCATCAATCATATAAATTAGATAAAAAATGGGAAATATTGTAATAAAAAAATTGTAAATATACCTTTAATCAATTAAAAATAACTTTGTACAAAAAGCCTTTGATTATAACAATTTAAAATTTCAAACTAAAGATGTAAACAATCAACTGATGTTATAATACCTCTCAACAATGTATCTATTTAAACTTATATTCTTAATCTTTACTGAGAGAAGAAATCAGTTACACTTTCAAAAAATTTTTAACCTGAAGAAGGTCTTTGTAAATAAAATGACCGAAAGGCCTCGTATTATTTATTACCTATGTTATTTTGTGATGTCTTTTTTACTATTCTCTTATTAACTGTTATACATCACTTATTTTCCTTATGAACAAACTGTTTTGGTAACTGCTTATAATCAAACTATATTTATTTTGGTAAACTATGACAGATTTAGATATCGGAGATGCTTGCTTTTTTATTTTTTGCAAGCATTTACATATGATATCAAAAATCCTTTATTAAGACGAAGTAAATTAATTCTTTTTCCTCTTTTTTTTCTTCTTCTTCTGTGAGATGTATACCTTACTGAGCGAACGTAAGCTGTGGCTCGAACGTACGCGCCTCCTCGCCGGAGCGCTGCCGAGTCAAAACATTATACGCCCAACGTATGAGCGTTGTCGGTTTTTATCGATGATCAAATGCGCCTCAGTATAAATCAGTAAATCCAGAAGCTGTGATGGCTATTTGTACATGCGGCCTCATGCCATCTTTGAATTACTGAATAAGCTGAGAATAGTAAAATGCTCGGACGGCTTGTAGCTCATCTTTCCCGCGCGCCTCAGCCTCAGTTTCCTTCAAAGCGTGGCTTTTTTGTCTCGCGGCAGCCTCAGGAGGTTGCTCGCGGCTATAAACAAAACATCGACATCAAAGCAATTTTTTTAAATGTTTCATCCTTATAAATATGGAAGTAGTCACCTGGAATTATGTATTTATTTATTTATTTATTTATTTAAGTGTTAGAATTACAATGGCACCCAACCAAGACCTGTATGGTCTATGACCGACGAGTTGGGACTTGGTGGGTGTTATAAGTTCAAATATACAGAGTAAATACAAATACTTCGGTTAGTAGATAATAGGTCAATTAAACAATACAATAATTGAGTAAGGAAATTCAAAAAAAAAATATATAAAAAAATTCTAAAAAAAGGAGAAAAAAATTCAAAAAAATTCAAGGCATCGATTAGAAAAGTAAATTACAGATCAAATGATAACCATTTGAATTGAGACAATCTACCACAAAAAATACTTAAAAATCATTCAAAAATCAGATAACCAATTATGTGTAATAATTATTGTCTTGAACAATAAAAAGGTAAGTGAAATTACAAACTAATAAGTGAGAAAAACAAACTAATTTCTCATATTTAAGCTAAACTATAAGTGAACGTTGGTATGCATAAACATTTTTAGTAATTTCCGAAATAATTGATATGAAGCCGTAGATCTAATTTCAATGGGCAAGGACGACAATATGTTTAAACCAGTGTAGGATACGCAACGCTGAAGATAACCCCGTTTTGACAACGGCAAACGAATGTCGGAAGCGGTTCTGGTTGAATAACTATGGTTATCTTGATTTAAGTTTATGTTGAACGGGGTAGTTATGATTAAATTAGAGTTTATGATTTTATATATGAAAGAAGAGATTTGCAGCTTGGATATTTGATTGATTGTGAGGATATGCAATTCACCAAATAGATGCGAGATGGAGGATGATTTCGGCGTATTGGATAAAATTCTCAGAAACTATTTTTGGAGTTTTAAGATACGTTTTAAATCAAAAGCTGTTGGAGAACCCTAAAAGATTATGCCATAACATAAGGATGAATGAATCCATGAACTGTAGAGAAGTAAAAGTATGTTACGGGGTAAATAATGAAGTCTAGAGATTATACCTTGTTTTTTATAAAGATTAGATTAAATAATATTAGATATAAGTTGATCTATTTGATGACTCCATGTAAGATCATGTGAAAGAATTAGACCCAAATATCTGATAGAATTCACTGGTTTTATTAAATTATTATCATATTGAACAAACGGACCGTCGGGAATGTCTCTCTTGTTTCGTTGATAAAAAAAACATCAAGTTTGTTTTATCGATATTTACAGTCAGGGAATTTATGTCGTTCCAATGTTTCAAAATCAGAAGAATCGAATTGATAGATGATAAGAGCTCTGTTAAATTAATGTTAGAAAATAATAAAGTAACATCATCAGCGTAAAAAATGGGAAAAGTTGGCATTAACGCATATGGGAGATCATTAATGAATAAATTAAATAATAAACCATTAAGGAATGACATAACCAAGTACCGAAAGGTTAAACTAAACCATTCGCGGAACTATATTTTTAAACCGCCCTATGTTAACATTGGAAGTTTCTAATGGACCATTATGATACCATTAAACCCCGTACCTTTGAAATAATTTCAACTATCATTAATTTTACGTTATATTCATTCATGACACATCATTCCAAGTTGTTTGATATATTACATGCAATATTTTAGCATTGAATGTTCCAATGAACCATAATGGTTCCACTAAACCAGGTACCTTAAAACCAATTTCGACTATCGTTAATTTTACGTTACATTCATTCTTGACACATCATTCCAAGTCGTTTGATATATTACATGCCATATTTTAGCAGTGAAAGGTCCAATGAACCATAATGGTTCCACTAAACCAGGTACCTTGAAACCAATTTGGACTATCATTAATTTTACATTATATTCATTCATGACACCTCGTTCCAAGTCGTTTGATATATTACATGCTATATTTTAGCATTAAAAGTTCCAATGAACCATAATGGTTCAAAAACCAGGTTCCTTGAAACCAATTTGGACTATCATTAATTTTACGTTATAATCATTCATGGCACCTTATTCCAAATCGTTTGATATATTACATGCCATATTTTGGTATTGAAAGTTCCAATGAACCATAATGGTTCCACTAAACCAGAATGGTTCCACTAAACCAGGTTCCTTGAAACCAATTTGGACTATCATTACTTTTACGTGATATTCATTTATGATACATCATCACAATTTGTTTGATATATTACATGGCATATCGTATCATTGAAAATTTTTGAAGGTGTCATAAAGGTACCATTAGTGCACGTGCCAATGTTTCGATTGCAACAATTTTCAAAATGGTTCATTTCCTGAACCATATTTATTGGCCGAAATAGTAATTTATATTCGCTTGTATCTCGTCATTAAGATTTGTTTGACATATTACTTAATATATCTGTCCATTTGTGATGGTACCATTTGTGGACGTGCTAATGAACCGATTTAGATAAAATTTATGATTTTTTCATGGCATGTACCATATTCATCGACTGACGAAAATAGTAATGAATAACCGCATCTATCTCGTCATTACGATTTGTTTGATATATTACTCAATATTTCTTCCCATTGAAAATTGCTGGGCGGGAAAATAGAGGTACCATTTGTGCACGTGCCAATGAACCGATTTAGATAATATTTGTAACTGGTTCGTGCCATGAACCATATTCATCGACTGACGAAAACAGATTTTGAAAATCTTTCATAACCTCGGAGGAGTTTGAGTTACAGACAGACAGACAGACGGACAGACACGTTTCCCCACACTGATAGCATAAAGCACCTTTCGGTACTTAATAATGGGGATAAAATCGACCCTTGAGGGACACCCCGATTTCTTGATATAGTTGATGAAGACTGGTTCGCATGAGATAAATAGTATTGCCTGTTAGTTAATAAGCTAGATAACCAAGATAAAGGTGGGCCACGAATGTTATAGAATAATGATAATTTATCAAGTAAGAGAGAAATAGGAATGTTATCAAATGCTTTAGAGTAATCAACAAAAATCGCCGCAACGAAATGGTTCTTGGCCATTGCGTTAGAAGCAAATTCAATTAATTCAAAACAAGCGGTTTCTACATTTCTCTTAGGAACGAATCCATGTTGATATGGGTTAATAAGATTAGTAGAAAAGATAAATTGGGACAGCCGAATATAAAATAATTTCTCAAAAATCTTTGCAAAAACCGGGAGTGTGGCAATTGGACGGTAATTAGTATAGGTCTTAGGGTCTCCTTTTTATGAATAGGATAAATTCTAGCCAATTTTAAATTAGAAGGATAAGTACCACAAGATATTGAATAATTAAATATATAAGAAAGCGGAAAAGCTAACGCTTGTTTAGAAAAAATAATAATATCTGAACGAATTCCTAGAGGATCAGGTATGGGAGAAGACTTGGTTTGAGAAATAATATTAGTAACTTCATTTGGTGTAGTAGGTGTAGCAAAAAAAGAAGCAGAATTATTAAGAAAAGAGTAAGGGTAATTATTTTTGGCTATCGGTGAAGAAACAGATTCGGACGAAGAAGGAAGAAGAGCTGCAAGAAAATCAGTTAATGTCGAATGATTGAGTGGGGTCGACTGTGAAAAAGGGGAGTGGTATGATTTAGGAGTTTTAGTTATCTTGTTTAATTCGCACCATTTATTTTTACTAGAGTATAAGGGCATAAATAAAAATTTGTAGTATTCGCGTTTTGAATGGTTAATTTCGCTTTTAACAAAATTAGAAAACCTTTTGAATGTTCGTACTGATGAGGGCGAAGAACTATGTCGAGTTTTACGATATAATTCATTTTTCTTCTTTGTCAATGTCAGTAAGTAAGGTGTAATCCAAGGTTTGTGAATGATAGTATGATGAGTAGTACTGTAGCAGGGTTTATATGTAAAGTAACGATTATAGCCTAATAAAAATTGCTTTAGAAAAAGAGATGATCGGTATTTTTAGCATTTGAAAATAATAAAGGCCAGTCTGTCATTAATAAGAAAGAATCAAAAATACTTAAACGTGCAAACGAAACATGTCGTGATTGAAAAGGTTGACTAATTATAGGGTCTTTGAATGGATTTTTACCAAATATCGCCAGTAGAGGAAAATGGTCTGATATCGCGAGATCTATTGTACTACTGAATAATATTGTAGATAAGTTGGTGAAACAAAGATCAATAGCTGAATAAGTAGAATGTTGGGGGGGGGGGGGGGGGAAGGGGAAAAGAAAGAAGAAGTTGCTTTTAAACCCTTTAAAGTAAAGACAAATTCCGCCTCCTCGTTTGTTGGTACGATTAATTGAAATATTATTATAACCTGGAATAGATGGAATATCATTTTCAGAATAGGCCCAGGTTTCAGTAAAGGTGATGATGTTGGGATGTATGTCAATACAGTCTAGGGCAACGAGAGTTAAATTGAAATTAGATCTAATGCTTCTAATATTTAAGTAAAATATAGAGAAATATTGATTTATATATACTGAATAAATTTCCTTTAAAGAGGAATTCACTGAGTCAAGTGGTACTGGTAGAAAAAAGCTCATATTCTAGACGTATAGAGTAACTAGTATAAGAGAGAATAAAAGAGAAAAAAATAGTGATTATAATAATAATAATAATAATAATAATAATAATAATAGATGTAAAAAAATATTAAAAATGTAATAAAAAATAATGAAAGTAATAAAAATAATAATAGTGGAAGATTAATTTGGAGAGCACACTAATAACTAAAATAATGAATAAAATAGGTAGACAGGAAAGAAAGGAAAAGAGAAAAAAGAGAGAAACAAATTATAAAACAAAATTATAAAATTATATCAGCAAACGAAAAAGATAAACCGAGAATAAAGTCAAAACGACAGGGAGCAGAGGAGAAATAGCAAGAAATAGAGAAATAAACTTAAAAAAATAAATACGAAAAAGGAATATATAAAAAAAATATGTATTAAAAAATATAATTCGTCTCTTAAGTGTCTAAATATCATTACAGTGGATAAAAATTAGACACATAAAAAACATAATTATAAAATCTAATTGTAAATAGTGTAGTATGATTGTAAAGATAAAATAATAAATACTATAAGTAAATTAAGCCATAAAGTTTGCCATGAGGACAATTGGATAACATTAAAATATTAATTAAAAGACAATAAACTAGAATTTAAAATAATTTGTAATAAATAGCATACGACAAAATTAAATTTATGAGTAAAGTGACTACTAGACATTAAGATAATATAACTAAATTACTTTGATGATTATAACAATCAGTGAACATTATCTAAGTCCTTGGACAATGTTAGAAGGACAATTTTGCCGTGGGAATCTTTGGTGAAAATACGACCTCCAAAACTCCAGGCATTACGAGGGCCAAATCCAGGTATAAGTATTTTATTTGCATAAACACTGTAAATTAGAATTAAAACGTTAAATAAAATTTCCATAACATTCGTGCATCTCCTAGATCGCTTTTTTGTGCAATTTTTTTTTTCAAACTAATTTTTTTTTAATTTTTATCACCGGTTCATACATATAAGGTTATCTATTATTTGTAAATTCAACCTTTCAATGTGATCAAATTCATTTTCATAAACGTTTTCACCAGCAAACCTATTACAAATGTATATGTGGTATTGTCTCATGCAAAGATTTCAAACGAATTTCGCCTTTGACGTCTATCCCCGATTCAAGATGGCGACGGCGGTCGTTCATTTTCGTTCCGAAAAATGCTTTTATTGTATAAAAATAACGAGAATTTAAAAAAAATGAAATGTGTTCAATGTTCAGCAGGTCATAAAGAATAGATTTAGCGAAAAAAAAGTTTGATGTCAGTTGCCCTTTAAGACAATCAGTGTTTAAGGCTTCGTTTCTTTTCCCGTTCGGTTTGCAAAGCTGGAAACAAACTGGAGGGATGTCGGGGGCTGGCATTCTCTGTGGTCTGAAAAAAATATAATCTTGCACTCTTGCATCCATATCATTAAAAATGTAAAAAAAAAAAAAAAATTAAGAACACTCCCAACAAATTTTTACTACACAAAAAATATCTGAATCTAAAATTTATATCAAGAAATATGCATATCCAAATATTAAAAAAATATACTTGAAATATTGTGCAATTACAACTCTTGTCTTTTAAGTATAGAATTTCCATACTTAATCATGTTGTAATCATATCATATACATGTACTATATAAAATCAGCGACGGTGGACTTTGTCACAAATGTATGGAGAGCGATGTGTGTCAAGAATCTAACAACAGACTATTTCTCGATTATCCAATCGGGTGGGTTCGGTTCTAGTCAATAATAATTATATATAAAGTACTGTAAATAAGGTACAAAATATCTGCGAGTCAATTTGACTCCTTAGCCTGAAAATTGCGAGTCAAATTTCATAAAATGCGTTTCAAATTTTTAGATTTTTTGACTTCCATATTTTTTTATATGTATTCGAGAGTCTCTATAGTTAATTAGAGATATGAAAAAAGACAGCATGTGACAAAATAAGTGAAATTAAAATGAGAAGGACACCTGGATGAAATGAAAAGCACCATCATAGACTTTGCTAATTCAGTAGACTTTCTTTCCAAGAAAATAGACGATATTCACACTGATTTAAAACAAACTCAAGTAAAGTTAGCAAAATGTGAAACTCGTACTATCACACACTTGTCATTAGAAAATGAAATTATGAAAAAAGATTTGCAAGCTATGAAGACACAACTGGAAGATACCATTCAATATTCTTATAGTTCCAGTTTACTCATTAATGGTATTCCTGAAACAAAATGGGCTATATTCAAAAAATTTGTATAAAATTAAATGTTGACTATTCTTCTCATGACATAGATACAATTCACAGATTTTGAATTACAGATGTTAATGGTACAAAATTTAGACCCATTGTTATCAAGTTTACGAACAAGAGGTTAAAACATTTAATAATGATTAACAAGAAAGTTATTCCAAACTCCTTATCAACAATTTTTTTTGAAATTTGTGGAGAGAAATACCCCGTGTATATCAATGAACACTTCTCCCCATATAAAAGTTATCTTTTTAAGAGGGCTAGAGAAATGAAAGTGTCCAAGGGATTTAAGTATCTATGGACTGTAGAAGGTAAAATTCTGATGAGAAAAGATTGCAATTCAAGACCAATTGTTATTATGTGTGAAAATGATCTGAATATTCTATAACATAAATCCTATGACTAATTTATCACTTTTTTATCAAAATGTAAGAGGCCTTAAAACCAAACTGTTTAATTTCTCTTCATCTGTTCGTGCAAATTCATACGACTTCATTTTACTCGGTGAAGCATGGCTAAATAATCATATTAATAATGGAGAACCATTTGATGATAGATATCATATTGAATGAAATGATAGAGATTTATTATTGAATAAGACGGATGGAGGTGGTGTTTTAATTGCAATCAAAGAAACCATAAATTACTCTAGGATTGATTTTAATCCTGGTATCTGTCTCATTGACTCCGTGTTTCTATTAATCAACCTAGGACCAACATAATTTTTACTAGGAGTATTTTATATACCTCCCTATATCTCTCATTCGGCTTTTAAATTCTTTTTAGATAATGCTTCTTCTTTTGCCTTATCTCTCTGTAATTACTTTTTAATTGCAGGAGACTTTAATGTCCCCAACTATTCCGATAGACTTAAAATGAAAAATAAAGGACTTGAATAGCAAACTGGTAATTGAACTTTAATAAACCTACGCGTTTCGTGGTAACCACATCATCAGGGTAGGACACAACTACATTCAATCCAATCGACAATCGACAATCGAACAGTGTAGTGTATCGGTATTCGTGTGGAACTTGAAGCATAGCTTCCATAATCTCACCCTTCATAATCATATTCCAAGGGAAATACACTGAACTAGAAAAGAAGCCTGATGTACCCACGATGGTCATCCAAAGTATGAAAGAAAATTGCCTCCTCTTGGTGGAGGAAAATTTGATTGACGACTGTCTAGACTAGAAGCAGACCACTAGTATTAGATAAAACACGACCTATGAAGTCCAGTAATCTGGAAATATGACATTATCAATGTCTTCAAAATTAATATCAAGTATATGCCTTGGATCACGATATCTCTTTCTATGTATAGGATGATTTAAAATGCCCGAGACTAGCTCGTTGCTATGATTTTCTATATCGGGCAGCATGGATTCCATGAGCCCTTGAACGTATTTGCCAATATGAGTCATGTTGAAGTCATTATAAATGGAGGAATTGCGAACAATTCTCCGATCTTTTTGCGCAATAGTCCTTTTGCGATCTTTTTCCAAAAGAGGCATCATTGGTCCGTTCTTTTTTGAGGGCACCGTAACGTCATAGGCTTACCTAACATGTTGGAAACCTTCTTCATCCCCGAGCTGTGAAGGAGGCGTATACTGCTTCGACATCAATGGTTTCAGCAGGATGGGGCTAGACCTCACACCACTAATGAAGTGCTAGACTTTCCCAATCAGAAATTCGGAAATCGTGTCATTTCAAACAGGTTTCCAAATCGATTCGGGGGTGGCTTTCTTTGGCCCCCTACGAATAACAGCAACGTTGGACGAATCTGGACCCTCAAGACAACGACCCACTCCAAGCAGAACACCAGAGGTTTTAGCCAAAGTCAAGCGTCTCATCTCTGCAAAAAATCCCAAAACCCAAAGGGCTGTTGTAAATAAGGTATGAGTATCACAGTCAACGGTATGCAACATAATCAACAAAAATCTCCGACTGGTTAAGCGTCCGAAACCTTGTATGGGTGCATCAGGATAAAGCTGCGAGTCATACGTCCAAGTCAACGGTCGCCCATTTGCGAACACAGGAACCGAAGACGGGCATACATTCAATTTCGTTTGAAGACGTGAAATCTCCAGACGCATTCCCATGGATTATTGCGGCTTTGGACTGCTGAAACGCGCCCTCGGAAGTAGACGACCCCGTACATTGGACGGTCGATGGAAAGCCTGTGAAGAGGGGTGGGCACAGATCGACCTAAATTCTCTGCGGCGAAGTCTTATTGAATGGAAACTGCGACGCATAGCCATAGTTCGACACCGTGGGCACCAGATAGAACATCACCGAACATGGCGTTTAGTTGAAACGTACTCAACCCTCTGTATTACGTTTCCTTGCGGAGACCTTCTCTTTTCGGTGGTTACGATACAACTCTATTGAAACGGTTGCATGATGATGAGGGATGTTGATGAGGCTGTAGACAGAGTTCCTCAACTCTCTGAATCCATCTATGAAGTGTATTTTAATATAGCCAGAAATAATTCAATACTCATAGCCTTTCTTTGATATTCTAAAATGTTAAGGATGCAATGTCGAATTTTCCTGGGCAAACCTGATTGGTCACAAAATTCCAGTGCGAGCATTTTAAAGAATTCTTTTCGTTTTTCTAAAGTGAATATATATTTATCAAGGATTTTTCATGTGTATCTTACTTATGTTCAAATTTAGATATTGCAAAATTTCATCAAACAAACAGCCCCAGCAACGCCGGGCATATCAGCTAGTTAATAATAAAAATGAAATATTATGTCTAACTTAATTTTACTGGTTAATGCGTTTTTTGACTGCCTATTTCCTGAGTTAACATCCGAGCCCTAATAATAACTATTGAAGAATAGCTTATTAGGAATAAATAAATCAGAAATAATAATAATAAATCGCAACAGGATAAAAACAATGAAGTCATATTAAGTGGGTTAATTTCAGTCAACTACCGTTTAAAGATTAACGTCTCATGATATCGATTATGCAAGCCAACAAAAAATAACCTTATGAGCTGATTTTGTGCTGAATCCGTATCTGACTTCAGTTTTTTTTCTCTCACCCACAGATTTCTTGTTCTTCAATTAAACATTTTAAATTATTCAGAGTTGGGGCTTGATAAATTTCCTTGTGGTAGAAAATATGGATACTTTAACATTGTGTTCGCTTTATCAAAATTGTAGCCGCTTCTCTTCACACACATTACTTTAATATTACATTCTCTAAGTGAATAACTTGGAAACGTCACGTGATAGAAAAAATCTAAAAGTAGCTTCGGATTCAGCACACAAGAAAACCACAAAGATAAGGCAAATTTAATCAAAAAGTTTTTTCATCGCTGGTATGCGTTGTTAATTTAATTTTTAAAAATAATAACGTTACATAATAGTCTATTTCACCCTGTTTTTTTTTTCCTCACAGCCAAAAATCTGACCAGAGCTACTGGAGTGATAAAAACCTTGAAATGTGGGAGAATGAGTTCGTCGGTATGCGAGACATACTCGAAAAATTTGCCAACATCCCTAAAGAAGATATCAAGGGCGTCCGCGTACCTTTCCTCAAGGTCGGAGGTGATGCCCAATTTGAGGTAAATTTTAATGTATGAATATTTCTTTGTACGATTTTTCCAAACAATCATCGGCCGAAGTCATGGCCATTTTAAAGAGCACTATGAAAATATTCTTGTAGATGAAGTAAGGGAGAGCGGGGTAATGACGGTCACCATATTTCATATCTGCTTTATAGTAAAAACACTCCAGCACATCCTCATCGCCGTTTGGGGAAACTACTGGCGAGTGAGTCGCCACCTTGGCATTATCTGTCGACTGTAGTGCTGTCAAGTTGTATTCAACATCTTACCTTCTAAGAAATTAATTTATGAATTCACTTGCGAATGAAATGTATTTTACGATACTGTATACTGGTATGTAATGCTTAATCGCATATCTATTTTAGTCATCTATTTTAAATGTAGCATAGATAGTTATTTTGTTTTTACATCTACTGTATTGCTTGCTCTTGAGATAATGGCAGTCAGTCGGTCTGATGCAGATGAAAGTCAACGCAATAATTCCGGTGATGATGGAGGAGCTGATACACTATCTATCCAAAAGTAATCGGACACCTTCGATTTTAGACGTTTTGTCGAATATCTAGAAAAATAGTTGACGAATTAGCCTGAAACTTCAGGGATGTAAAGAGCATGTTAAACCTCATATATTTCAGCGAAGATTTTGTCCCAAAGGCACATAAGGGACCAGCAACGAAGTGAACCAAAAATATAATGTTTTGGATCACCCTGTAAAAAATAATGCTTGAAATGCGTTGTAGCTGTAGCATATGATTAAGAAGCTTCTTTTACTTATCTGTGTTTATTTATATGAGAATAGCACTTGGTGGAGATATAAAGGTTTCCTTAAAAAAATCGAAATATTTTTGTAAGTTTTTCGTTTATAACATGAGTTTTCAACCCAATGCAATGCCATTTACAGGAAACTTGACAAACAACGAAAGAGACAACACCTTCCAATCAGAATAGAAAAATATTAAATATTTGATGAAATATGAGCATTTTCACTAAGTAATGTTTAACTGCACATGTGCAAGCGTTATCAAATGTCTTTTGCATAATGCATTAGCCAAATGTATAGAGCTACTCTTATAAAAAGCCAAGGCAAATATCGTGAAAATTCAGAAAGATATCGTTGAGAGAATATGATTTTATGCCAGTATGCCTATATGAAGTCAAAAGGAAAATAAGTGATGTATAATAGTTAAAAAGAGAATAGTAAAAAAGACATCACAAAATAACATAGGGAATAAATAATACGAGGCCTTTCGGTCATTTTATTTACAAAGACCTTCTTCAGGTAAAAATTTTTTGAAAGTGTAACTGATTTCTTCTCTCAGTAAAGATTAAGAATATAAGTTTAAATAGATACATTGTTGAGAGGTATTATTACATCAATTGATTGTTTACATCTTTAGTTTGAAATTTTAAATTGTTATAATCAAAGACTTTTTTGTACAATGTTATTTTTAATTGATTAAAGGTATATTATACATATATAATGGGAAATATTGTAATAAAAAATTTTTTTAAATATTTTAAAACTTATAATAAAAATTTTTTTTAATTAATTTCAATTATTAAAATTTATTATTTATATTTGTATATATTATAAAAATAATCATAATCAATTAATTATATATAAAAAAATGTATAATATACCTTTAATCAACAAATTGAAGTGCGAAGGATGTGAATCTGTGTAAGCGGCCATTTCCCTAGTGCCTGGAAGGACTCAGTCATCATCACCATTCTTAAACCTGGACTGGATTCTGCTCTTCCCACAAGTTATAGGCCCATTAGCTTGTTGCCCATGCTTTCCAAGGTCTTTGAGTGCACTATTCTCAAGAGGTTCAACGATTACTGCGAGGCAAACAACCTCATTCGTAGTGAGCAATTTGGCTTCCGTCCAGGCCACTCTTGTCAGCTTCAGTTATGGAGGCTCGTTGCTGATTTAAACGGTCCACTAATCCTCTCCATGTTTGGTGGTCTCGTTTTTCTCGATGTCCAAAAGGCCTTTGACCAAGTCTGGTATGATGGACTCATTTACAAAATGATTACCTACGGGTTCCCTGACGATCTAATTGCTCCGATTCGTTCCTTCCTGTCAAAGAGGAATTTTCGTGTTAAGGTTGGAGACTCCTTGTCTGAACCCTGCGATGTTAATGCTGGTGTACTCCAAGGCTCTGTCTTGGGGCCAGCCTTATTCAACTTCTTTATCCATGACTTCCCAAGTTTGCAAGGTGTAATCTTTACTTGTTTGATGACGACGGGCCCATCATGACCTGGGCACGAAACCCAGCACATGTCATCACTCGACTCCAAAAAGCTTTACATCAGTGCGAGAGCTGGTTCACTAAATGGCGATTAAAGCTGAATGTCAAAAAGTGAAAAGTTATGTTTATCACTCACAAACGCAAAAACCCTCCAAAGCCCCTCTTCTTATTTGGCAAGAAACTTGAGTGAGTAAAAAGCTATAAATATCTTGGTGTCATGATCGACTCCAAACTAAACTGGAACGACCAAGTCCAATACGCGCTCAACAAAGCAAAGAAAGTGAAGTTCAGTTTGATTGCACTTCTGGGGCGAAACAGCGCTCTTGGTGTGGATAACAAACTCTTGATATACAAGGTTGTGATTCGTACTATTTTACTCCATGGAATGCCTGCTTGGGCTTCTATTTGCAAATCTAAGTGGAAAAATCTCCAGACCTTCCAAAATGTTGCTCTTCGATCCATTGCCCAACTTGACAGAAGAGTTGCCAACAACCACTCTATCTATGACGATTTGGGGATGACCCACGTATGCGCCTTTGTCCAGACACTTATGAAGAACATGCTACCCAAGATGGAGAATCATGAAAATACTCTGATTTCTGGTATTCTGGACCATCCACTTCGTTGTTAAGAGTCCCCTCAGGTTTCGAAGACCCCGCCATATCCTGGATGTCTGCTTTGATGAAGTTAACAAGGCCGTCTTCCCCAACTATTGGATCTTTTAGATCCTGCTGATTTTTGGGGACTCTATTCGTCAATCTACAATCTGACTCTCGTCCCTTCTGGGGACTTCTTATCAGGAGGACTAAAGAGGTTTACCAGACTTCTCTCCCAGTTCAGTGTAACTTCTCACTGGGCGAGCGTGTAAAGAGAGCTTGGCTTCTGGACCAGTCGTGTCTTTCTTTTCACTTGACTGTTCGATTGTCGATTGTATGCCTCAGTCATGTTGAAAAATGAGTGCGTAGCACTCGAAATACGTATTCATGGTGAATAAACCTTGTGGAAAAGCGGTGGCGTCTTGTGTTTGCTAATAGGAGTTCCTATTTAAGATTTCAAATTTTTGGCTAATGAATTTCCCCCGCGAAATAATTCACTTTTGATTTTGGACATTTTTTCGTACATTGCTTTGTTTTCGAGATATTTCCATGTCTACACTTAAATGGACCACCCTGTATAACAAAAATGGTGTTATGTCTTGGAGTATGTATTTTTGAGTTTATTGTGATTTGTTCTTAAGCGATCGTCATTACCTGGCCCTCCCCTGTCGATTTTAAGTTGCGAATCCAAAAATGAGGAGGACTGAGTGGGAAAAGAGCCAGTTTTATAATTTTTCTACGGAATATTCATTATTTTTTCCACGGAAAAATACGAGGTGCGACCAAAAAGTTCCGAGACTGGTTCATTTAAAGAGAAAGTACTTTATTGAAATACATTTACAGTATCCCTTCAAAATAATCCCCTTGCGAAGCTATACAATGAGTCCAGCGTTCCTGCCATTTCAGGAATGTGTCCTGGAAGTCTTTTTGTTAAAATGAGTCACGTACCTTCTACGATTCGCACTGGATCTGCTCAATCGTATCAAAACTGCGTCTTTTCAACTGGATCTTCATTTTCGGAAAGAAGGCAAAGTCTGCAGGAATCAAATTTGGCGAAATCATGTTGTTTTTCGCAAAAAAAAAACTCACGTTTGAGGAGAGCTCGATGAGGGTGCATTGTCGTGGTGGAGCATCCAGTATTTTTCACGCCATAGATCTGATCGCTTTCGCTGAGCATTCTCCCTCAGATTGCTTGTTGTTCGAATTTGTTCGTTCTCAAATTTAATGTCCATAATAAAGTCGCAGACGACCTCACATACGTGATCACATTAGCAGTATTTTCTAAGTCCCCAAAGCACATAAAACAAAATCTTTTGAAAAGCTGATTTATAAATGGTAGGGCTATAATTTACTATAGGGTAAGTTGGGGGAAGATGCAAATGCGGCAATGTCGTTTTTATAATTAACTAAATGGATGCACTTCCTTCTGCGAAGAGTAGAAATATTCTTTTGCAAGACAAGTCTCAGAAGTTTTCTTCGTGTAAATCGATTTTAATCGATGTAATATTGAAAAATAAATGATTTGGACACGGTGAGTATTTGAGTTATACCATTTCATTGGAAATATTTCAGCTTTAGCGCTTAATGCATCACATTTAACTTAATACAACTGTGATATTTTGTGACACGTTTCTTTGTGAATACATGGTATCAAAAAGCAACATGACAGATCCCGCTTATGAAGTTGCATCTTCTCCCCCAATAAATCCCCAATGCTTGGGAGAAGATGCAACTTCATAAGCCTTCCGAATAAGTTGAAATAAATGAATGTAAATTATATTTCTCCAAATAATTAGCATAAAGTAACTAAAACAGATACACTGAGTGGCCAGTTTATTAGAAACACCCCCGTAGTACTGTGTTGCTCCACCCCTAGCAGCTATAGCAGCACGAATTCCCCGTAATATGGATTCATTTAGCCCCTGGAAGCATTGTTCCGTGATGTTTGTCCATGGGGATGCAACAGCTGCTTCCAATTGATGCTTATTGGATGGTGGGGATCCATGACTCGAATAACCCATTCCAGCTCATCCCGAAGATGTTCAATTGGTTAAAAACCGGGGACTGTGGTGGCCAGAGGAGTAAGTTGAATACATTATTGTGGTCTTGGAATCATTCCATGACGATACGAGCCTTGTGACACGGAGCATTGTCCTGTTGGAAGAATCCTTCCGATGGGGGAACATAGTAGCCATGAAGGGATGGACGTGGTAGCTCTGACCATTAAGACATTATTCTACAGGTATCAGCGGACCAAGAGTATGCCAGGAAAACATTTCCTAGACAATTATAGAGCCTCCATCAGCCTGAATAGTGGAAACCAGACAGGAGGGGTCCATCGCTTCGTCCTGTTGCTCCAAATTCTGCGTCGGCCGTCTGTAGTGCAATAGGAAACGGGATTCATCTGACCAGCAGACCTTCTTCCAGTCGTCGACGGTCCAGTGTTGGTGATCACGGGCAAATTGGAGACATTTTTTATGGTTTTGGGTGGAGATCAAAAGTACCCGGATTGGCCGTCGGTTGTTGTAGCCCATCCTTGCCAATGTACGGGGTGTAGTGCGTTCAGAGATGTTATTCTGCGATCTGGTGTTGTACTCCACGGTTAGTTGACAAATCGTGACGTTTCTATTGTTAACGGGAAACATTCTCTTTTTCATTGTCAGTTCATCTGAATTTATATTGAATGTATTTGTAATAATGGTTAATAGTTGCATTCATTTCCTTTTTCATTAACCCTTTGATGCACATTGCCACTACAGTGGACAGCTATTATTTTGCTGCTGTGTAGAAGAAACAGTGTTGAGATTTTTCACACAAAATAAAATTCAAGAGACTAGTTTCTGAATTTTTTCCTTCTATTGAATTTAAGTCCACAGATGCATAATGACCACTGTAGTGGACAGTACTACAAAATAATACTGTATACTAAAAATATGATAAATGTTTTTTTTCCTGCTTTTTCCGTGTTCCTTTGTTTATTAATGCAGAAAGAAAAAAATGCTATTCGATTTTTTAAAAAATCATGCATGAAAGGGCTACAATATAAACATCATACTTAGGCATCTTCCCCGCGTATTTGGAAAATATACCACTTTTGCAGCATTCAGTTTAGCATCATTTCTGGACGTTTCACATTTAATGAAATGCATTCATATTTTTTCAGTTAAATGTCAATGGAACAAGCAATATTTGAATATATTTTAAAATATCTCTTTGATTTCTCAGTTTTTTAAAATAATGATAATCGTTTAAGTGTAGCGCCTTCCCCCGACTTACCCTATTTGTGGACTTGTGCTGTCATTTGCTGGCGAGATGCGCAATCAGTCCCGGAACATTTTGATCGCACCTCGTACATTTCAGATAATTGAGATATAAAAACAAACTCTTAATCATTTTATAAGTATTTTAGATGCCTTTCAATTGTACAAGGTGTGGCAATTAAGTACCCAGACTAATGCAAATACTCAAACGGGAAATCCAAATGAAAATTCTGTTTAATATGATTGGAAGTAATCTCCACCGGACACAATACATTTTTGAGCGCGTTTGTACAAGTTAGTAAAACAGCTTTTAAAGTTCTCAGACAGAATCATTTTGATTTCCGACGTCACATTTTTGGGACGTCAGAAATCAGGAAAAGCTTTGGAGGGGCCAAATCCGGAGAATAGGGCGGGTGGTTGAGCTCTGCGATGCTGTGTTTGGCTAGAAATCGCTTCACACTTATCGCTTTAGACGATTCAAAACAGAATTTTACAAATTTTTCCAAATTTTTTTCTCGACGATACTTATTCATTTGCGTCGCTATAATGCGTGTCTGAACAGGAATCCTTTACGCTACTAAAAAATGATCTATGCTACGGTGTGGAAAGTGACTCTTACCGGAAAATGAACCTCTGTCAAACCAACTCCCCATGGACCTATAAATTGTAGCATGCGTGGCAAGTGGGTTTAATAATGAGCTTTTGTAATGTTTTCCAACACCCATGAGTGTGTTGGATGATAGTGTTATGTAGAAATCAGAATCCTCAGACATGATGGCTTATCACATGCACAACTGACAAACTCCATCATTTGTCAAACATTCAATAGGTCACCCTCGTGAACCCAACTATGCATGCTTTTGGAGTAATTCCGCCATTTAACGAGTGCCTCTCTCAATCTACCATGCCTTCTCCATCTTAAAATCCTTTCGATGGAAAGCACTTCGGGTTTTTTCACGCCTTCCAACTCTTGTTCATAAAACACCCCCACAGTCTCATCCCCATTATAATTTTTAATGTTATACACAACTGGCTTTCGCATAATGATTTTTGAAACTTCGAACACCTCCTCCATCCAGTTCGGCAAATAACCTTTTTCAAAAATGTTTTTTTACGCGTGAAATTCGTAGTGGGTCGCCAATCTTTAGTTTTGGAATCGTTTGTGGCACTGAATTGTAATAAGCACATTGTTTCAACCACAAGGAAGACGCATTGCAGTTGTTCATAGTGGCTGGAGCAATACCTAGAGACTTATGAACACGATTATTGTAGCTATGTATGAGAGCTGGTAAAATATCGATGTATCTGCATTTATTAGAGAAGGAGGTTCATATGCGATTTGATCGTATGATTAAAACGCTGTGCGGTAGCTGTTTTCAAATCAGACTCTGCCGCAAAGAAGAGAATGTTGAGGTATTTAAAAAATAATGTACGTGTTTATTTAACAATTCCTTAAAGTTTATTAAAAAAAAAAAAGTTTAATATTTTTAAGTGAATAAAAAAGTAATTAAATATGTCAACACCTACTCCTTGCTTTTCCTCACCCAGGCTCGGACACCTGCGACCTTTGGTGGTAAAATTGGAAACAAGATGGAATAATAAATCATAATTAACACTAAATATTAAGATTAATATAAAAATTAAAATAAAAAAATTTTCGATTCTTTTTTTTTTCAAAAAATTAATATGCAAAATTAGTATGTAAAAATAATATGTAAAACAGCATGATTAAGATTGAAAACATTCCGTAAGTCATGAGTTAATGATTTACGGAATGCACCTCCCACATGTGCAACCAATGTGATGCGATTCTGTTCAGATAATCGAGTTGAATTAAATCGAAATAAACAAACAAGCCAAATCCCATAAATTCCTGAAATACGAGGGTCATCCAGAAAATAAAGAACGATTGGATGTAGCTCAAGAAAAAAACAAGAGATATTTATTTATTTATTTATTTATTTTATTTGATGGAATCCAATGCATCCATCCAGGGCCTGTAAGGCTGACGAGTTGGGTCCCTGGATGAACATGGATTGACAACTGCTGTATGATCTCGCCCGGCTGATTGCAGATGGCTAGTGGCTGCTACTTTTCCTTTTTCGTTCAGAATCCAGCTTTGTTGAGTCCTGACATGGCCAATCAATAAGTTATAGTGCATCATTCAAACAATAGCTGCACCTTTAAAAAGTTGTTTCACGAAGTGTGCTTGGCTCAGACATTAATGGACACCTTCTAACATCAAACTGACTCTCTCCCGTTCATCAATTTTCCATGTTGCTAAAGGTTATTATTCTGCTGGTGGTCGTAATAATTTTTTTCTGACATTAATTATAGTGATTGTGCTTATAATGTTTAATAATGATAGCATAAAAAATCTCTACTCTGGTTGTTCCACGAAAAAAATGGCGGCAAATTCAAAATGTCAGTTCATTTTGGGTTATGCTTACAGATGGTTGCAGACAATGGTGGTCATCATAATAGTTGCAGCAGCCGGGGTGGAGGTGGGGGTGAAGATCGTGTGTCACTGAAACAGGTGTGTTCAGAGAAAGCCCACCAGACTACGGCCTCCCCAAGTTTCAGTCCATGGAATGGCAACGCATGCATTCTGCTTCAAAAAACAAACACATTTTCAAAAAGCGCTATCCAAAACAAGAGACGTGGAATATAGTTTGCAGTGATTGTGTTGATCCATGTCAATGCTCGGCTTCATGCAGCTGCAGCAACACAACAAGAATTGCATCATTTCAAGTGGGACGTTTTTGACCATCCCCTTACAGTCCCAACTTGATCCCTAGTGATTTTCACCTTTTCCCTAACATGAAGAATTTCTCAGGGGAACAAACATCCAATGTGATGATGCACTTAAGGAAGCAGTAACTTCATGACTTCAGTCACTGGCGGCAGATGAATATAACATCGGAGTTGAACAACTTGTGTTTTGACAAGTGCCTCAATAACAATGGCGATAATGTAGAAAAGTAGAGTTAGTATTGTTGCAAATAAAGTTTTGTTTTTATATCTTTTGTTTTTTGTTGAGATACATCCAATCGTTATTCACTTTCTGGATGACCCTCGTATTTCCAGCGACTTTTATTATGACAGCCCAAATAATCTACCTGTAACATTCATCATGAAAGCCTTTGCGTATTGATATTCCCCTCAAGTACATGTTAGGCTAGTCAATATAGAGCTGCGGATTAATAAAATTAAAGACCTGAAATTGTTAAATGACATTTCTGCTTCTTCAGCAGAGCATGTTTAATCTATCTATACTTCATGTAAAAGAAAATAAAAGCATGTTTCAAGTAACAGAAATTTTTCGCTCAGGAGTGGTGTGTATTATTTGTGTGCGTTAAAGGCCTCTAGCCTATTTACTATTCAGGACATATTCAGTATAAGAGATATAAAAGTATATGTACTCAGATGATATATTTTTATTCGTTGCAGATGATGAAAAAGAACAACTTTCTCTGGGACTGTTCGATTGGAATGCAGAAAACAGCTCCTGGAACGTGGCCATTCTCTTTGGATTATCCTGCTCCAATTACTTGTCCCGTGGGAACATGCCCTACCAAAGCTTATGATGATGTCTGGGTTGTTCCCATGCTTGACCTGTTCAATTTACATGGTTACCCATGTTCTATGTTAGACACGTGCCTGTTCGCTGACGAAAAAGAGTTGAAGGATTTATTGCGGAAGAATTTCAATATCCAGTACAGTGGAAACAGGGCTCCTTTTGGTCTGCATACCTCCGCAGCTTGGTTCCTGCAAAACGACACACACTTCGATATCTATATGGACTTCATCAAGGAAATTACCAAATCCGTGGATGTCTACCTTGTCACAGTGAGCCAGGCCCTAACGTACACTAGACAACCAGCCCCCCCCTCCTTAGAAGATCTCTGGACATATGCACCATGGTTAACCCAGTGTAAACCGAAGCAGTCAAACTGTAGGAACAAGCCCGAGTGCAGATGCATGAAGCAAGAATCCTGGGGCCCAAGCGAGCGGTATATGAAGATCTGTGGCGAGTGTCCACACTCGTACCCCTGGGTCGGAGACCCTTTAGGCAAAGGCAATGGTGGGGATATAACCTGCACTTTTTAAATGTTCTCAGTTACATTTTAAAAAATTGCACTTGGTCGTAATCCAACAAGAGAGGACTCTCAAATGAATTAAATGCGAAAATACATCGATTTAAATATTTTTTCATTTTTCATAGTTTTTTATTACTGGAAATACAGACAGTCACAAATGATATTTTTTATCTTAGATGCTAACAAAGAAACATAAAAAGACGAAACAACACGATCATCCTGGTTTGTTATGGTGCATTTATTTTGAAATAAAATTTTAGGTCTGAAGAATGTAAGGCATTTGTTTTTTCTTCTTATAAACTTTTCATTTAACTCACTTGATAAAATATTTAATTGTTTCTATGCCCTCTTCTAAATTTACCGTGTATCTTCTCGGATTCTATAAAATCTATAAAATGTCTCATTTTTGAGAAATTTATTTTTAGCGAAGATTAGACCCTTGTGTATACAATTGGAACTACTCTTAGTTTTGTTTACGTCAATTTATAACGAATCTTATTACAAGGCTATCCAAGAAATAAGTTCAGTTTTTAAATATTGCTGCTGTAGCACTGCAGTCGTCTGCTTCTTGGCGAGTATTTACAGTGTCTCAGAAAATTAAGACACTCGCCCGTGTGAAATTCGTAGAAGTTTATTACAAGACACTTCAAAAATTGCGACTTGCAATACAGAATAAACGAGTTGATGTGGTTACTCGGGGTGTTGTGTTTATTTACGACAATGCATGCCCAGACTCTGCTACTGCAACTCATTATCTCCTGAGGGTCATCATTTGAAAACAGTTCAATCCCCCTTACAGTTCAAACGTTGTACCAAGGGATCTCCATCTGTTCAAACATATAAAATCCTCTGCAACGACGACCACTTCTGACAAGCGGTTTGTATGTGTCATAGGTGTCACCTTTCTATGACAAGGGACTACAACACCTGTTGCAGCGCTACAAAAAGTGTTTCAACAATGGTGGAACTACGTAGAAAAATAGTGTAAGGTGTGTTCTTCAAATACCAGCAAGCACCTTTGCTAACGTTTTCTTGTTTCGTTTTGTTTTTTATGTCCCGTTGGAACTTACTTCCTGGATAACCTTCCATTTCAATTTCCGATTTCAGTTGATAGATCTTACTGCAAAGGAGAATTAACTATGTTTAACAACTGAAATTGAAAATTTAAATGGACACACCCATTATTTTTCATTGGAGAGCATCTAAAGCATTGGTATAAATCTTGAAGCAACTTTTCTACTGTAAGTTAAGCGTTAAATCATAGCAAAAATGGTGAAAAACCACTGATTTGACTGACACTCAGCGTTGGAAAAAACCATTGACATGTGACATCACTTAGATCTATATTTTAATCAGATCTATTTATGTTATTTAATTCACGAATTTTTTCTGTTATTTTCCGCATTTATCCCATTTACTAGTTTTCTTTGTTCTCGTTTTATTCTCGATTATTTAACCGAATTTAAAAACCACTTTACATTTTATTTAATTTTTTCTTTGCTCTCGATTTTAAGAGACTGAAAAGCAGAGCAAAACGCCTCAACTATAGGATGAACAGCTGATCACCCAATTGTTGAGGCCACCTGATGTGCATCCAGTGAAAGGAAAAGAAACAAGTTAAGAGGAAAAAGGTTTTATCAAACCAAGCTTTTATAATGTTTTATTTAGTGTCAACAATACAGCTTAATTTTGCAACAATAAACAATAGATACATTTACTCTCGCCATAACGAAATGTCCAATTGTTACAACAATCAATTCGTAGTAATGAGTTAGTACCATTAGAACACGAACCAATGAACCGATTTGAAAATTTTTTTCTTTATCATAAGTTGTCATCGATTCTGCATAAGTGTGTCAAATTGCAGCTCCCTAGCTTGTCGGAAAGTTGGTTTAATATTGATTACAAGATTTGACCTAAACAAACTAACACAGCAAAGTTAATAAAAGCTTTTAAAAAGGAGAGATGCATGATAGATGAAGAGAGAGGCAGATGTGGAGTCTGGCGCTCTCAATTAGGTAATAATCAGAGTGGACTAGTTACAGCTTGAATATTATTATTGATGTTACAATCATATTATTTCAAGTCAGTGTACTCCCAGTTCCATATACGCTGACTATGGAGCAGTTTTTGACCACATCTGGAGTGAAATGTTTAACATCACTGTCATTTGAGAAGGTCTCAAGGAGAAAACAGTGCAGAACACCGGACGAAACTTCCAACAAAAGTCTTCAACACTGCAGGCATAACGTACAGATTGACAGACCCAACAATGTCACCATGGTATGAAATTCCAGACTGGAGGGCATTATACGTGAATCCCTGATGAACTTCATTGGTCACTCGTTGGAGCAAAGTGAGAGTTGATCCACGCACCTGAGATTGGCGGCGACGGCGGCAAGTCAACCAGTGTTCACATTTTGCATTAGTGATAGTTGATTAGATCGTCTGTGTGGGTGAATCCAGTAATTATATTTTGGTGGAGAGGCTAAATAATGTATGATTGTTCAAAGATCGCCAGCACCTGAAAAGTGTGGGTACAGTGAATAGTACTTTGTATAACTCTCGCGAAGCCTAAGGCCTCTTTCACACGACGCTTTCAGTGGCCACCAAGTAGGTGGTACGACCACGTCGTTACACTGTTCACAGTAGAACCGCGTAAAAATAAATGTATCCTGTGGTAGAACCTTTCACAAGAACTCGCGATTTCCTGAGCCACCACCATTGTTGAGAAGTTGAGGAAAGGGGGTTTCCATAGCAACGATTTCGTTCGGTGACTCTTTTCCGGTGGCCACGTTGGAGGCAGGAAAATCTAAGCACGCTACTATTGACAATTTAAATGGACACACCCATTTTTTTCCCATTGGAAAGCATATAATAATTCTATTGGTTCTATACTGACTTGTGAGTTGCCACCACTGTGCCCTACTGCCATCCTTCAACTCAAGTGAAGCCAAAGCAGACTAGCGGCAGTCGAGCAGATTAGGAGCAGTTTTCTGAATTCCGTAAACAGAGCTACCACTGTAGTTGTTTGCTCTCTGAAAGGGTGGCTTTCCTACTCTTTTGCCATATTATAGAGCAAACCATTTCGGAGAGCAAACAACTACAGTGGTTTACGAACTTCAGAAATTTGCTTATAATTCAAAATAATCATAGCAAAGCAAAATTCTCATTAATTAATAAAAATAATCAAATACTTTGTTCCAAAAATTAAAAAAATAATTCAAATATGATTTAAAGCATCCAAATTAGACAATGTTTAGCTTATTTTAAGTGCGTCGAAATTTCACTATAATTTTTGGGATTTAAACGAAATTTGTTATAAAATAGCTGGAAACATACTTCTGTTAACCTTTATTGAGCGGTGATTACCTAAGATCAAAATCAATTACTGGTATTTAAGAGTAACAAATCCATTATGGGAGGAGACAGTTTTATTTTTTAATATTATATTTTGGTGCCTAGAGTTTAAGAGAGAGAGAGAGAGAGAGACAGGACCAGCTGTTCCCTCTATAGAAAATGATAAGTGGAGGTTATAACTGTATATCAAAACTTTATCATCTTAGTTTTTAATGATTGAAAGATACCATAAGTTATAATTAAAAAAATATTCAATACTTCTATATTAATTATAGTATCATAAGAGAAATTTAACATCTTTTACTCTTTGCTTTGACAAAGGATAGCCTATATCCGAAACATCAGCTTTTTTTCAGAGTCTTACCATCATGTATTCAATTTTTATAAGTAATTTTAGCTAAACTAATTTAAACGTTAATAAATCAGCTTATTTAAATATCCAAAAAGTTAGTAAGTTATTTAAATATTTATAAGTTAATAAATCACATAAACCTAACTATTACACAGCTAAAGTAAATAAAGAAAGATATAAAAATTTCTCCTATTATTTAATTAGTGAACAAGAGTGGCATATTTAAAAATTTATGCTTTTTTCCCTGATAAAATTTATTAAAAAAATCCTCCCTATACAATTGGATAATCATTATGAATTGCGTTTTATTAAGAACAGATTTTTCTTGCCAAAAATACTCAAAATATGCCAGTTTTCTGTAAATGTTAGAATATTTATTTTTTTCATTTTCAAGTTATTGATTGTTATTGTTTCCAGATGGAATTTAGAAATTTAAACGTGTTTTGTTGCTCTGATTGGATTTGGTTATTTAATAAATGAGTTTTATCTAAAAGCGTTGCTTTGTATGTGTATAGATTTTCGAAGATTTTTATTTTTTCCGGATTGTTCATGATGATTTTGGGAGATAATGTTTCAATACTATACAAATGAAAGTTATATCACAATAAGATTACAACAGAATTATATCGACTTTGAGTTACATTGATCGAATCTTCAAAGTACAGAGTGGTTAAAATTAAACTTTCCCTACTTAACCCACCCTAATTTGAAACTGTTTATTGTAAACGGATGCGAAAATCAACATCCCGATTGATGAACCGAGAGTGGGAACAATGCGGCGTCAAGGTCTGTGATCGGACTCTATGAAACCGTTTGAACGAGGCTGGGTTTTCATTCAAGAAAGCAAAGAAGAAACCGTTGCTTTCGAACAAGCATCGACGTAAACGCTTGCAATGGGCCAAAGACCATGCAAAGTGGACAGTGGACGATTGGAAACGAGTTGTTTTTAGTGACGAGTGTATGATTTGCTTAGGGAACGGTGATAATAACGGCGTGTTTGTCTGGAGAACAAAAGGAGAACAATTCCATCCTGACTGCTTAAGTTCCAGTGTAAAGTTTCCACAGGGTGTAATGATTTGGGGATGCGTGACGTTTGCAGACCTGGAAAATTGTGCATTTTAAATGGCACTGTCAACAGTGCGACCTATATAGACATTTTGGATCAGTTTCTTCTGCCAACGTTGGAAGATTCGTTTGGTGATTCGGATGACTTTGTCTTTCAGGACGATAATGCACCGTGCCACCGTTCTCAGGCTGTTGCCAAATACTGCGAGGATCATCGAATCCGACGGATGAAATGGCCAGCTCAAAGTCCTGATGGAAATTTAATAGAAAATCTTTGGTGGGATTTAAAGAAAATGATTGATTTGTACAAACCAACCAACAAGTCCGAGCTGAAAGAAGCAATTCGTCAATGTTGAGGAAAAATCAGTGAACACCGATGCATAAACTTATAAGAATATATGCCTCGAAGAATTAAGGCAATAATCAAGTCAAAAGGCGGGGCTACCAAATATTAAAAACAGTTTTTGATAATATTTGACATGTTTATTTGGCATTATCCCATATTTATTTCCAAGCCAAAAGGCTATCCAATACTTTTTTCCACTGTGTTCATTACATTAATGTATATTTTCAGTCAGAAATGATGTTTTGTTTATACGCTTAATTACTCATTTATAGAATAAAGTGTTTTCTGTAATTTATGCTTCATCCCTTTTGGATGTGTCCATTATTTTTGAGGAAATTTAAGCTTTTGTATAAATTTAGCTGAACTAGAAATAAATATCCGATATTTCTTGCCAAGAGTTGTAAATTTCCGTTCATTATTTCTTTCCCACCCCCCCCCCCCACCCCCCTAGTTCTGTGCGAACTTGAAGCTTCCTGATTGGTTGAAGCTGTCGCGGATTCGCTAAATTTCAGAACCTGTCTGAATTGAAAATTTCTCCCGCAAAGCAGTTGCGAAGAGCAGTGCGGGCGATTTCCGCTAATTGTGAAACGGCAGTAAAGGCCGGTTCCCACTATCCGCCGTGAAAAGCGGAACGGTTAAAACCACCGCGGTTAAGCGCAGCGATAATTCCGCCAATCAGTTCCCACTATCGCGGCACGTTACGTTATAGCTCAAGAGTCTCTTCGAAGATCGCTTTCGAGGATTCTCTTCGAGCCTTTTCCCATAATGGACACATAAAAAATGGACGTAGCGTTTTAAGTCTTTGCAAATAAACAAAAATGGACGGAGATACAAGCAAGGGTGTTGCTGTTTATTTGATGATGTTCGCTAAGATTGCTGCACTCCTAAACGATACTATCCATTAGCGTCGCCATCTTGGAGAGATTGTCAACGTTACACAAATGCATTGATTTCATTGGCGGATGCTGCCTCGGCGGATTTTACCGTCGCGGTTAAGTTAAATCCATCTCAACTCTAGACGGTAGCGGATTTTACGCCGCGGTATGACGTCAAATCCGCGCTGCTTACGTCACGCGCGGTATTTCCGCCGCGGTTCCGCGCTAGTGGGAACCGGCCTTAACTCGTGTTAACTGTGGCTAGTGAACTAAAGTGAGAATCGCGACGATCATGCTATCGAAACGCTACGGGGAGGTATTCTTTATTCAGGAGCTGTTTCACTTTCGGTTTTCGCTCTTTCTTCCTGCGCTATATCAGAGATTACTTTTTTATTACTGTTTATTTCTTATTTAATTCCAATGCTCAGTGTTGGGACCTATCTGGATAAATTTATCTAGATAATTATCTTAGATGAAAAGTTTTTATCTTTTATCTTATCTAGATCAACTTTCAGTTATGTTTATCTTTATCTAACCAGAGTTTATCTTATCTATTTCAAAAATTTCTATAAATTTTATAAAGGTTTTAAGAAATTTACTGAAAAAACTTTTTTAAAATTTAAGGATGTGGTTGACCTTAAATAGATGAGACATGCATCCAGCTCCAGCATACATGACTGTCATGGGCTCGTGGCTCTTTCGTTTTAGACAGTCACTGAATTTCACAAGTAATCATGTGACCAGTTGAGAAATTCTTTGAGTTCCGCATAAAAGAGATAAGTGCTTATAAGAGCCACTTTTCTTTTCCCCAAAATAACTGTCTTGTCTTCTGCGATTCCGCTCATAAGAGACTTTTTTCAATTTCCCCAACTGAGCTCTTATAAGCGGAGTCGACTGTATCTCAGAAAATACCTCTTGAAGGTACCTAGTAGCGATGGGTGATATTTTCGCATTTCGCTATCATATCGCTTGGACATCTGATAATAGGCTGCTTGCACCATGCTGTTTTCTGTTATGTTAGGCTGTCCGATATTGATAGACCCTTAAAGCCTGGTTTCCATTTAGCGTCGGTTTGGCGTCTTGTCATATACGGCGTCCTTTTTGCTTCGACGTCCTTTTTTGCAATCGTCGCCTGCGAGATGCGCCCTGATTAGCACGCGAGCGCGGTCGTTTTCCATTTAGCGATTTTCAACCGTTATCCTGAATCTGGTCTGATCTGATTGGACGAGTCACTGCAAACAATTGTGGCTCTCTCAAGGTGATGGAAAAAGAGGATATCAACCACTCCGTCACGTTCACGCTTTGAATTTATTACTATATCATTTTTACTTAATAAATAAATGACTCAACAAATTTTTATAACCTGTTTATTAATAAATTCACGAGGGAAAAGTCGCGAGAACCCGCGTCAGCGAACAGCAGCTACGGCAGCCATAATTCTCCATCTGAATCGGCGAAGACAACTACCCAGAATCCTTAGCGAAGTAGGTCGCACCTGATTGGTTAGATCAAAAAGATGCCTGAAAAAGACGCCTAAAAATCTAGTCATGCCAGATCTTGAAAAGACGCGTGACCGACGTCTATAAATTAAGAAATTATATATGTATAATAAATAAATAACCATGAGCGGGAACAAAGAAAAGATTTCATCATTGTGATTTCTGAGTTCCAACATTGTGATTTCTGAGTTCTTTGGTGGAGTAGATCGAAACTCGAAAGCAAGGCCAAAGCCTACACGGATTAAGATTGTAGGCTATGGCAAAGCAATGACTTTTCTTTTACCCACATTCCTAAGCGTAAACGTACCGAGTAGCCTGTCTGCACAACAACCTTTTTTCGTGTGCGACATTAACTTTAGATTTCCACGATATACGAGCAGCTAACATATCGGAAAAGAGCATGGCGCAAACAGCCTATTGTCGCCAAAAACTCCGATATATATCATGATATATCGATAGTTTGAAAAGTTGGCTAAATAAAGGCTAAATTTTATTTTTATTTGTTTTTATTTTTTATCTTTATCTAGATTATATTAAATTATATTATCTATTATCTTATCTAGATAAATATTTAATTCTCATCTTTATCTTAATCTATATATTGTTTTTATTTTATCTTGCCCAACACTGCCTATGCTAACTGTAATTTATTGTTGACGTTGTTGAAAGTAGACATCGACATATTGTATTATCGCGTTATATCTCCGCGAATACCACGTTACCCGACCTACCTATACAGGATCGAAAATTAGTCTGACAATTTACCTGAAAATGTGTATCCTTACGCGCCCTTTTTTTGCTTCAGGCAGTATAGAACCAACACCCCCTATAGAAGAACACATCTTCTATAGGGGGTGTTGATAGAACACTTTGCTAAGCAGCTATTACAAATAAATTGAACTTTCTTTAATAAAAATTACAACTGAAACGGACGTATATAAATCTCTGAGGTGTTGTAGTCAAAAATTGTTTATTACGATTATATTCTTTTACATTTTCTTTGTACTGAAGAAATGGTGTTTAAGTTTATTGAAAATATTATACTTATTAAGGTTCTTTAATGTAATATGCAGTAAATATACGAAACTCCATGGTTTTGTCTCTTTCCTTAATATGTTGGTCCTGAAAAGGGCGGTTTAAGCACAAAAAAATTTAAAGTTCATCAACGCCGCTCATTCCATTATCGGAGTCTGAAGCTGAATTGGTCGAATCACCAACGGAGAATGCCAATCGAGCTCCCACAACTTTCTTCTTCAGCTTTCACATGTCGCACATAATTTTCCCAATTTTGTTTTGTAACTCTTGATATACCGGGTGTTTCAAAAATGACCGGTATATTTGAAAAATCAATAAAAATAAACGGGCAGCGATAGAAATATACCGTGTGTTGCAATATGCTTCAGACAACAGTAAATTTTCAGGCAGACAAACTTTCGAAATTACAAACTGTGTATTTCTATCGCTGCCCGTTTAGTTTTTATTGATTTTTCAAATATACCGGTCATTTTTGAAACACCCGGTATCATCCGAAGTTAAGCGTTCGTTTCTTCTATTTTGAAATGACGATTTTCACGAGCTACAAATCCTTTCACTTGGCTCCAAGCCATGTCGATTGGATTTAAGTCGCAATGATAGGGGGGAAGACGAAGTACATTATGACCAGCTAATTTTTCAATGTTATCAATTCTATAAGTATAGAGCTTATTCATGAGCCTTACAATATGGTGGCAACAGCTTCAGCTCCGACTTTGATTGGCGGCAGCAGCTTCAGCTCCGCCGTTGATTGGCAGCTGAAGCTGCTGCCACCATGTTGTATACCAGTTTCACGCTGTGATTGGTTCTTGCGAAACGACGTCACTCTGATGAATAAGCTCTATTGAATTTGTGTTTTACAGAGTCAACAACACGCATGAGTTCTTGTTTTACCATTGTTGAATCCCATGGTAACCCTTTTTCAGTAAGCCAATACTGAATTTCGCTTATCCGATTAGCCTTAGTTGGCACTCGTTCCAGCTTAACAGAGTTGATTATCACAGCTTAACTTGAAATAATTGGATAGGATCAACTGGGATATCATTGGACTCTGCGAAGTAAGAAGAAAAGGTGAAGATAAAATTGAACTGAACAGTGGGCACGTACTATACCACAGAGGAACAACCGACGGAAGAGTTAGTGGTGTTGGATTCCTTATTCATAAGAAATGGAAGAATCAAATCATTGAGCTAGATAGTGCCTCCGACAGAATTGCAAGATTGGTCATCCAATTGTCGAGAAGATACAAGATACAGATCATACAGGTCTACGCGCCAAACACAAGCTACTCTGATGAGGAAGTCGATGACTTTTATGAAGAAGTTAGCAAAATGAACCAAACAGGAAACTATTATCTGAAAGTCGTCATGGGCGACTTTAACGCCCGTGTTGGAGAAAAAAAGAAAGGAGAAAATTTTCTTGGTAGTTATGGTTATAGCACAAGAAATGAAAGAGGAAACAAAATGGTGGAATTTGCAGAGTACGAACAACTGTACGTCATGAATTCCTTTTTCAAGAAGAAACCTCAGCGTAAATGGACTTAGAAAAGCCCAAATGGAGCAACTAGTGAAATAGATTACATTCTGGCGAATAGGAAGCACTTGATCCAAGACTGCACTGTTCTTAATAATTTCAACACAGGAAGCGACCACAGACTGGTAAGATGCAAGCTTGTTCTAATCACGAAAACAGAAAGATGAAAACTTTTCAGGAATACAACATTGCACGCCTACAGGAAAGCAGAACGGAATTCCAGCTACAACTGCGAAATCGCTTTGAAATCTTACAGAGCGGCATCCAGGAAGATGACATCATAGATGTTAACAGGACACTAACTAAACACTTAAAAGAGGCAGCGGAAGAAGTAGCTGGAGACAAGTTTCCAAACCACAGACGAAACTCACAGAAGAAACGAGGAAATTAATGAAGAAACGAAGAGGAATGAAGACAAAAAGAGAAAATACAAGATCAGTAATAGAATATGCGGAGCTTTGCAAGACAATACGGAAACACATCACAGAAGATGTTCGGAAGTTCAACTGCAATCTTGTCAAGAAGGCGGTTGAAGATAACAAGAGTTCGAAAACTGCGAAGAGAAAGCTCTGCATTGGAAAAAGAGGAATATTTGCACTCAAGAGAGAAAATGGCACAATCACGAAGAAAGGAAGTGAAATCATAGAAATTGTGGAGGACTTCTACAATAAACTTTACAAATGTGAAGATGATAATGACGGAAGAAGAGCAGACCAACGGAAAGGAAAAGATGAAGTGCCACCGGTTATGGAAGGCTAAGTTGACAAGGCTATTAAATCCATGAAGAAAAGAAAGTCCCCCGGAGAAGATGGAGTTACAATTGACCTGATTAAGGAAGCAGGAGAAGAATTCAACAAGTTACTGGCAAGTTTTTTCACGAAATGCCTTGAAATGTCAGACGTACCAGATGATTGGAATAATGCAATGATGGTTCTATTTTTCAAAAAAGGAGACAGAGAAAATATCCAGAACTATCGCCCTATCAGCCTTTTGTCAGTTGTTTATAAGATCTTCAGTAAAGACCTGACAAACAGACTTGATTCAGCATTAGACTCAGCACAACCAAGAGAACAAGGGGGCTTTCGAAGCGGATATAGCACGATCGACCATATTCAAGTTATTACAGAACTTATCGAACGCCACAACGAATATGAAGTACCACTTTGCTTTGCCTTCATCGACTTTGAGAAAGCTTTCGACTCAGTGTTCACACATGCTGTAGTGAAAGCTCTGGAAAGAACGGGAATAGCCGGAAGCTATATTAGTATTCTCCAGAAGATATTTAGTAAAGCGACTGCTACCATTCGTTTGGATAAAGGAAAAGCAAGGATCAACTTTGGAAAAGGAGTAAGACAAGGAGACACCATCTCACCAAAACTCTTCACAGCAATTTTAGAGGAAGTCTTCAAGGAACTGAACTGGACAAAAAAAGCACTTAAAATAAACGGTGATTCCTTAACCACCTTCGTTTTGCCGAAGACATCGTTATCACCAGTAGTAGTCCTTCTGAATTGGAGGAAATGTTACAAGAACTAGCAGAGGCTAGCCTGCGTGTAGGACTGAATGAACACACAGAAGACAAAAGTTATGTTCAATGCATTTGCTCCAAAACAGGTCATGGCAGGCAGCATCGTGATTGAAGAACTACAGAGCTACATCTCTGTGCTGCAGAAGCTTGGCTTGCTTAAATCCTAGATATTTGTAACATTCGTCATTTTCCATAGCAGCAATGTGATCTGGTTCTTCTAATGTGAAGCCCCCTTCCCTGAGTACTCCATTTTCAATGTGAATGGTTTTGCATTTGTCCAAGCCAAATTGCATGTGTATGTCTTTTGAAAAAGTTTATGTACCAAAAATTAATTTACAGCCTCTGGACATCTGTACACATCGGCAATCGCGTGATTAAACAGCAAGGCGTCTTCAGTCACATGATTAACCACACATAAAGATGGAATCACGATTGAAAGATGTCAATCGGACCACACCCTAGGGAGATGATGGAGCCTTCAAATTAAGGTAATTAAAAATTAACAACCAGTTGTTTAAACAGCCCCAACTTCATTAAAGATATTTAAAACATTAACACCCCCATTGTTACTAAGAGAACACCCCTGACGTCAGCAATCATGTGATCCAAAAAACAGCACGTCATCAGTCACATGAGCGACCACACCGAAGGGCGGCACCCCTTTGATGTTTTGGGAACACACTCCCTCCACACTTCATTTGCTCAGGATCGACAGCTCTTCTGCTGATTTGCTTCAATCGTATCCTTTAACTCGTCAGGATCAACGGAGGATTTTTTTCAAATTTTGCAAATCCAGACCAAATGGGCTGCTTGCATGTAATCTCTACCTAATGCTTGCGGCTAAGCGCTTGGAAAATTTTCCAATTTAAGTAACAGGAAAATATTGTCATTAATTGACTTGGTCAACACATAATGATGCAGGACAATGAAAATGTATCCCACTCTTTGTTTGTCTCCAATGCACTTTAATGAAACTGAAATAACTGAACACGTCAAGATACAATGAAGGAGAAAATAGATGAAAGCAAAGAAAGTTTTTTAGATTTTATTTTTTAAGCTTTTTTCTCAGGTTTCATTTTTCTCTTACTTTCTATTTTCTCGTATGTGCATTCTGTTGAATTTTTTTGTTTGAACACTTTGGTATTCATGATCAGGAAAGAATAAATTTGCATCAAATTCTAATAAGCCCACAGCAGATTATATACTATTGGATTCGAAATAATAAATAACTGCATTCAGAACAAAAAAAAGTTTTATTGTGGCAGTTAATGATCCAACTGCCAAAATACTCCATGAGCGACTGGATAGAGTGCGCCCTCAAAACCGATAGAGTTAAACGATCAGGTTATTGAAAATGAGCGATCGATAGTTTTTAGATGTTATTACACACCTCCAACACTGTGTCAAGAAGTTCTTATGTATGAATTATATTCATTTGTACTTGGGACAAAGAATTCCATAAATGAAAATAATTTGATCCAGAAAAGTGATATGTGTCGATTATACTTGTTTTTATGATAGATAAACATTTGCACTATATTAGAAACCGCTTAACACTTTTATTCAATAAGTATCTGGTAATAGATCTTATCAATCATGTTAAACATCACAGAAGTTAAACCCAACTAGATGGAATAAGAAAAGCAAGTTGAAGCAGTATAAAGCATTTCTGAAGATTTTTTTTTTGGAGCAGGATTTATAAAAATATGAATTAAAAGAAGTTCGGTCTAAAAAAGGGTTTCTTTCTGTAATGATGGTAGGGCAAAAAAAAAAAAAAATCATAGCCAAAGTAACGTGATAAGTTATTGTTTCTACTCAAGAAAGGTCGCAAATGAATATTTGCATACAAGAGGAATGTTTTTTAAGATTTTTTTTCCATTGATCTCAAGCGTTTTTTTACCGTTTTTTCATTCACATTATGCACCTGCCATGCAGAGAATATTTAATAATAATCATTATCACCGATAAGTAATCATTTTTAAATTTGAATAAATAACTAAGGTTCACATTGAAGATTTGAATAAATAACTAAGGTTCACAGATAATGCTTTTCAGATAAAGGAAAGGAAAGTTATATTTTTTAATCTTTAATCTTTTAGTTCTCTTTTTTCCAGAATATAATAGATAAGATTTTCAGGCGACATATAAGTAAGGATTAGAGCTTTCCGTTGGAGTCGACATTCAAAGTTTATGTGCATCATGTTGTCCTTTGCTTGTTTGGCGATCGTCCTTTTGGGCAACGTCTTTGTCGTGGCCAGTGAAGCCTGCAGCAATGCCAACTGCAAAATCCCCGACTGTCGCTGCTTCTCTACTGAAACCCCTAACAACTACACCAAGAAGCAACTTCCACAAATTGTTCTTCTTACATTCGATGATGCCGTCAATCCTATCCTCTACAACAAATATTACGAAAAGTTGTTTGAACTGAAGAATCCGAACGGATGTACCATCGGATTAACGTTTTTCGTGTCGCATGAATATACCGACTATTCGCTCGTTCACGACCTTTGGACTAAAGGTCACGAAATAGCCTCCCTTTCTATTAGGTAAATACTTTTTCATATTTTATCATTTAGAATTCCGTGTTTTTTCTGCTTCTGTTGAAGTTTTTTTTTTCAAAAATTTAATCTACAAATGTGTGAATATTATACTAATTTTTATTTGCACATTTTACATAGACTGTCTGAAATATGATACGATAGTTATAGAAGAATTTATAGGCAAGTGGTAGGTAGTCTCAAAATTCTTCTCGTAAGTATCCAGACCATAACGAATAGAATTAATAAGCGTGATTACTCTCGTAATAGCCAATGCTAAAATCAGGCGAGGTGGTGGATGTGTGAAATAATAACGCTGCTGTCGCTATCGACCTAGATAGGGAAAGTGTTGTTATCGACCTGAGCATCTGCTAGTGTTGGCGGCCATTTTGGACCCACTTACCTTGCTTCGGCTAAACTCTCAGCTACATTTTTTGGCTGCATTTAAGAGGAAAACGTAATTCATCAACTACAAATACTTATAATTGTTGAGTTTTGAGCTCAGATACTATGATAACTCAGGATTTTGAAGTCCTGACGTTGCAATTTGCTTTATAAAGAGTATTATCAGTATTTTATCGCCCACCATCAGGTATTTTTTCTACTTTTTGCGCATATTTGTCTTCTCTTCTTCTCGACGTTCAGCATCTGGGTTTGGATAGGATAGTGATTGGTGACTTTAATATTGATGTAAGTAAAGCCTCCACATCGTTAAATTTATTTTTAGACCCAATATTAAGTTCTGGCCTATCTGTCGCATCGCATTCATATACCCATTATTCTAGTGATTACCAATCATATTCGGCTATTGACAGCTGTTTTGCATCTTTGGGTCCCTGCTATTGGGTAACTCATTAGATTTACATATAAGCGATCATTTTCCGCTAATGATAATTCTTTTATCAGTAATTCTTTGAGGTCAATACCTCTGAGAGTTGTCACTAACAACCGAATTACGGTTTTTAAATCATTTATAGAAATGACAGATTGGGATTCTATCTTAGCTGGTAATTCCGATGTGTACTCTACTTTCGGTAAATTCTGGTCACATTTTGGGTTGAGACCGTTATTTCTCTTTGGTTAAGTCTAAATGTACCACTATTGGCTCTTCTTATAATTGTGGTCCTTGCATAACAGCAGAGTCGAACTCGCGTGGAGAGGGTTCCGTACGATGAATATGTTATCTACATGATTTTTAAAAAGAAATCCGTCCCAAATTTGTTTGTGGTAACTAAAAAAAAAAAAAAGTGTATGGTACCGGATTGTAGAGGGAAATTGCTGAATATATTGTCTATTGCTGAATTCTGTCTTGTCGTATATTTTTGAATACGTAGACTAAGATCGAGTGATAGAAGATATTCTGATATTTCATTTTTTGATTTGTCCTTAAAACTAATATTGAAGTCTCCGGCTATAATAATTTTTTCGTGTGCACTGATAGCATTCTTAATGCATTCGACGGCAATTTTCGGAAGGCATTTTGGTGATTTATATACGGTTAAGAATTGAATAACAAATGCTTTGAACTAGACGCATTCATAATGCCCACCATCTGGACTATCTATAAATAAAACCTGAAGAAAATTAGAATTTGGGTTAACAGGCAGAACTCTTGGTCTAATTCGTGTATTGTCATCTGATAAACACTTCGGTTTTCATACCCATAAACTACTGTAAGTAAGCAATTAAACTCTCCACGACATCTTCCTCAACATACCTACCACTATCTAATAGATAATTATACAATAACTGAACACAATACATAAACCTTGCTACAACAGAAAAGACGAAAATAATGCCTATACTTCGCAAGGGGAAAGAAAAACTTAAGATGGATTTCTTTTTCCTGCAGTGCCACTATCGCCATTTAGTGGCGTTTTTGTTTTTGTAGAAAAATATTACGATTTTAACTTTACATAAAAAACTACTATTAAAGCCCGTCGTATGACGGATGCCACAGTAGGCGAATCTGAAAATTCGATTTTAATTAAGAAATATCGTCTGTGACAGGATCGGTAATTGACCTGACTGCCAATAATAAAAAAAATTGCTGTCAATATGAAAGCGATATTGTCAAAATAGCTGAAGAATACGTTCTTACTTACTTTTCAAAACTGGTTATCGTTTAGGGTCGCGGGGACAGGAGCTTTATGGAGGATCTCCAGAGTTCGTGATCTGCTATCAGGCGCATGACCCCAAGCGACACGAACTCAGATTTTCCATATTGTCTAGTCACCTGGTTCTAGGCCGGCCCCTTGGTAACTTACATAACCACCGGCATGGAAAAAACAACTGCCTACTATCACCTGTTTGTAGCATCACGTGGCCATACCAAAGCAACAGAGAACTCTCAGCACGGTGAAGTAGCGGCTCAATTCCTAAACATTTATTGTGCTGTTGTGTAGTCTATATAGTAAGGTAGCATCTACCACGCCTCTCAGAATTCTTATTTCTGCCGCTAGCACACGCGACCGCACTCTTTCAGTCATTACCCGAGACATGACCTGTCGCTAGCACACGCGATCGCACGCTTTCATCTTATTACCTGAGATGAGAATGGGGAGAAAGATAGATTTGAAAACAGAGAGTTTGGCTTTCTTCCCTAGTTCGTGTTGTTATTACGGATCGCCACAATTCGCGTCTGACAAAGCTTGCGTACCGATCCGAGCATCCGATATACAGGGTGTCTCAAAATTCCTGGTACAAACTTTTAGGGGAGGTAGTATGGGTGATTCTAAGCAAAAACGTTCATATGAACATGGGTCCGAATTTGAACGATAACTGAGATATGATCAGAAATAAAAATGCCGCCACCAAGATCAACATGTTAATAACTCAGGTTCCAGAACGCCTAGTAAAATGAAATTTGGGGGAGTAATAGGGTACATAAAACTGCGTATACCGTTAAAACTTGATTGTATTCCAACGAGTAGTTTCCGAGTTACGCATTCAAAATCGTAACAGTGCTCACATGCGAGTACTAATCAGCACGTGTTAAGATGTTGACTGCGTTACACGGAAACTACTTGTTGGAATTGGTTCAAAAAATTTTAACGGCATAAACGGTTTTAAGTACCCTATTATTCCCCCAAATTTCATTATTATAGGCGTTCCGAAACATGAGTTATTAACATGTTGATCTTGGTGGCGACATTTTTATTTCTGTTCATATCTCAGTTATCGTTCAAATTGGGACCCATGTTCATATGAACATTTTTGCTTAGAATCACCTATACTACCTCCCCTAAAAGTTTGTACCAGGAATTTTGAGACACCCTGTATAATGTTACTGTTACTTACTTATGATCTTATTCGAAAGCCCGTCGTACGACAGTTGCCACAACAGTGCAAACTGTAAATTCAATTTTATTTTTGAAAAATCGTCTGTGACAGGACTGTCAAAAGTAAAAAAAAAGTCTTTGTAATTATGAAAACGAGACTTTCTCAATGTTACAAATTCATTACTGTCAATTTCACAGTGATTAACCTAACACAGAAGAATATCTACAACTGTTAAATGTAAACTTTTTTCTTCAGTGAAACTGGCATGTTGGGCTCATTTTTTTTTTTTTTTTTTTTTTTTTTTAGCTTTTTTGGCGTTTTTATTAGGAGCTTTAGCATAAAAGCTATTTATAATTATGCGCCCTTGGTCTGTACGTTTATCCGTCCGGCCGGCCGCCGTTTGCACGATAACTAGAAAACGGATTAAGTTTTTCAAATTTTGTTTTCAGAAATATGACCATCAAAGTCTTAGCTCGGCCGTATCAAATTTTCAGAATTTTTCGTGGACCCCTTCAAGTCGAATTCACGTGCTAAAACAGTGACTGTAAAGAATTCAAAGATACTGACATGTCATTTAACAATCGATTTGTCAAGAAGGAATACATTGTTACTTTCTGTTAAGCATTACTGACATCGGCGCGCGCACGTGAAATCGCTTTGTCGACGCAAGATTGCTCAAATGCTCATAATTTATACATGTATTATTCAGTAGCGGAATAATGGAGCTAATCATTGGTTTTATCTTACACACGATTTGAATCACCCTTCATCATTTCTACAGTTTTTGAGGTAGAAGGTTGAAATTGGGAATGTAGCTTACTATGGGCATGTAGCTTCACTATTTAGTTTGGTTTTGATTAGCCCACTAAGGTCGGAGTTTTTGAGGGTGAAAATTAGAGAGGACCAAAAGGTCTAGGTGTATTTATGCATATAAAGGAGTGAAATTCGGTATGCAGATTCCTATAAGCAAGCTCTCCATTATATGAAGATTTTTTCCCCGAGGTATCCATGCCTTCCCGACTCGGTGGCGGAAATGCATCGAAAATATGGGGACTACATTGAGAAATAGTGTACCAACTCTGTCTGTAATAAAGAAGCTATAAAATATATTTCCGGTTTTCATTTGACTGACCCTCGTAAGTAGAATAAGAATGGAGCTACTTATTGGTTTTATAATGTCAGTCCGTCCCCTTCATAATTTCTACATTTTTTGAGGTAGAAGGTTGAAATTCGGAATGTAGCTTACTATGGGCATGTCCATCTGCACTATTTAGTTTGGTTTTGTTTGGTACATGGGGATCTGAATTACGGGGGTGGGATTCAGAGAGGGCAACATTTAGGTACGTAAAGGCGTAAAATCCAGTATCCAGATTCCTCTAGGCAAGATCTACATTACTATGAAGTTTAGGCCCAATTGTTCCAGTGGGATCGGATTTGCGAGGGTGGCAGTTACTTGGTCCTTAGAACTATGGCAACATATGGCATGTGATATATCATATGTTCGGAAATGATGAGAAAGGAAAGAAAATACGAGCTTTTTTACATTTTTTACATATTACGTTCGAGAAAATCATTTTATTGATAAAAAAAAAAACTTGGAGAGAGGTAAAAAGTGCAGATGAAGGGGTAAAAATAGATGACTTGCCTTATCCTACTCGGGAGGCGGGGGGGGAGAATTAATTTCTTTTTAATAAACGTATAAATGTATTTCTGCTTCATTGCTAAAGCTCCTCCTTGGAATGTTTACAAGATTTTATTTATTTATTTATTTATTTATTTATTTATTTATTTATTTAAGGTGTTAGAATTACAGTGGCCTGTATGGTCTATGACCGACGAGTTGGGACTTGGTGGGTGTGATAAGTTCAAATATACAGAACAAAATACAAATACTTCGGTTAGTAGATAATAAATTAATTAAATATTATAATAATTAAATAAAGAAATTCAAAGGAAATTTCAAAGAAAAAAAAAAGAAATTCAAAGGAAATTTGAGTCATTGGAGTCAAAAAATTTAATGAGAAAGACGACGCAACAATGAAGAGTGCCAACAAAGTTGCGACTTCAACGATGATTAATTTTGTTATAATGAGATATCGTTTGCGAGCGCGCTTGTTAGGAGCCGTGGCAACCACACAAAGAAGAGAAGACTTTATTTCTTCAGGCTGGCGCATACGTTGTTTAACTATCAACATGGCCGCCTCTATCTTTCGAAGTGCACGATCATAGCTTACTATAATTGGTTAGCCTTCCATTGTTGTAGGCTTGTCACGATACAAACGAAAATTTAGCTTAAATTGATCGAAAATTTGATTCAAGACAATTTCTTCAGCATAATTATTAATTTTTATATGCTCAATCTCAGTTCCATCTTTACGCATGTGGCCACCCTAGCCTCTGTGATAATAAATTAAAATTACAATTATAACCAGAACTTTGTTTTTATAAAAATAATAAAAAAATATGTTATTGTTTATTCCTGTTAATAAAAAATAACTTAATGTTAAAGGTTCCCCATAACCAAAAGTGCCATGGGCACTGCTCATGCTTTTCTGATGCCTCCGGAGGTTGCGAAGAGGGGAAAAAATATCTTGAATCGTTCACAAGCAGTGTTGCCAATTTAGCAGGGATGTGTCTAATTTAAAAGCTCATTTTCATTATTTTGTGCATTATACATTAATTTACGAAGTAGTATAATATGTTTATTTATTAATGAATGATTCTATATTCATTTATAAATGGAGAAGATAAAATAACAAATAATAAGAATATATAATAACAAGTTCACCAATTAATAATGATGAGAGTTTTTGAAGAGAGTTGAAGACTTGTAAATGAATGATAGATGGTTGCTGTGCATTGTTTAATTTTTATTAAAAATGTCCAACGAAAGACAAGCGCATGAAAAAAAGGCTAAATTGGCAATACTGCACACAAATGATTATAACGATCAAAGTCTTCGATTGTTACGTCTTATGTTGACTCTGAGCAACACCTAAAGACAAGACCTGAGCGCGGAAACGTCATACATTGTTAAAACGTCATAAGTAGTCATCTTTAATCGCATTTCTACCAATGATAAGCCCGAAATTATGACTAGGGGTGCGTTCACTTATTCACTTGGAGTCACTCTGAGTGACTCCCGTGACTCTGAGTCATTCGGATTCCGTTTCTTTATTTGCTCCGAGTCATTTGGTCTCCGTTTCTTTATTCGCTCGGAGTTAACTCCCTTGACCTCCAGCATCAGGGTACGCTTGGAGTCTTTCGGAGTTTGTTTCTTTATTCGCTTGGAGTGCGACTCGGGTTAACTCCCTTAACTCCTGCTTTCAAGCTGGAGTCATCGGAGTCAAAAAATTTAATGAGAAAGACGACGCAACAATGAAGAGTGCCAACAAAGTTGCGACTTCAACGATGATTAATTTTGTTACAATGAGATATCGTTTGCGAGCGCGCTTGTTAGGAGCCGTGGCAATCACACAAAGAGACGACTTTATTTCTTCAAGCTGGCGCATACGTTGTTTAACTATCAACATGGCCGCCTCTATCTTTCGAAAGTGCACGATCATAGCTTACCATAATTGGTTAGCCTTCCATTGTTGTAGGCTTGTCACGATACAAACGAAAATTTAGCTTAAATTGATCGAAAATTTGATTCAAGACAATTTCTTCAGCATAATTATTAATTTTTATATGCTCAATCTCAGTTCCATCTTTACGCATGAGGCCACCCTAGCCTCTGTGATAATAAATTAAAATTACAATTATGACCAGAACTTTGTTTTTATAAAAATAATAAAAAATAAAAAAAATGTTATTGTTTATTCCTGTTAATAAAAAATAACTTAATGTTAAAGGTTCCCCATAACCAAAAGTGCCATGGGCAATGCTCATGCTTTTCTGATGCCTGCGGAGGTTGCGAAGAGGGGAAAAAATATCTTGAATCGTTCACAAGCAGTGTTGGTAAACTTAGAACTAATAAACTCTTTAACCACAACGATAATAGATTGAAAATCAACAACCTGATACTGCAATTGAAAATCAAAGTACTTTTCGGAAGCAATTGCAATTGCAAGTTTACCATTACAATTATCCACACTTGTCTTTTTTATTATTTACTAGAAGAGGTACCCGGCGTTGCCCGGGATTATTACACTTGGATGTAAACAGAACAATCTCAAAAAATTAAATTAAATTTTGCAATATCTTAAAAATAAACACATGAAAATGCTTAAAATTAATACAGTAAAAATTCTTAATGAAAATTCGAAAAAAAATCTTTTTAAAGGCTCACATTGGCTGGACCTCTCTAAGGATGCCACTGCTAGTCTAAATAATTTCTTACTCACGTAATCTTACCTCAGATGTATACTTAGTGTTGTTGCAATTTCCACTCTTCTCTCGATGTGTTGAAGCAAATCTTGGCCATTCATCACTTTGTGCAGTCTAGCGGTCGCCGATTCTTCTATTTACTTGCTTCCCATTTGCTCAATACATCACGGAGCTAACTGTCGTCTTTCCACTCGTTCTCAATAGTCTGCTAACTCTCCATTATCTCCAGTTACTATTCATTTTTAAAGATTTTCAAGAAATTGTTAAGTACTAAGAACTCTCTTTTCTAAGAAAAGCCTGAATAACAGGAATTCTATGCATTGTTATAATTCTTATCCATATTGCATCATCATTTTATGTTCATTGTTATAATTCTTGGAAAGGATTGCTTTATCATTGCATCATCATTTTGAGCTCACTGTTATTGGTGAATTGCGTGTTGAAACCATTGTTGATACCTATTGTTGCACAAACTTTTATTTGCATTGTTGTTCATGAGATATATATTGTTGGTCCGTGCAGAATGTTTGTGAATTGCGTGTTGATACCATTGTTGCAAAAACATTGCCTTGCATTGTTGGTCATGAGATATTTATCATTAATATGCCTTGCCATAACCATGAATATCGATTTTTTATCGATATTTATTATTTTTCCGAAATCTGAGGTAGACAGTGACCTTCCTCATGCTTTAAAGGTCATGTATGCGAAATTTTATCAAGATCGGAATAAAACTGTAGATTTGTATAAAAAACGTACACACAGATCCACAGACCCACCCACAGACAGACCCACAGACAGACCCACAAACATCCTTCTTTATATATATAGAAGAAGAAGACAAGCAGTGTTGCCAATTTAGCAGGGATGTGTCCAATTTAAAGGCTCATTTTCATTATTTTGTGCATTATACATTAATTTACGAAGTAGTAGTAGTAATATGTTTATTAAGTACCGAAAGGTGCTTTATGCTTTGGCCTTGTCCGACCGTCCGTCCGTCCGTCCGTCTGTCCGTAACTCGATTTTCTCGAAAAGTATGAAAGATCTTAAAAATCTGTTTTCACCAATCGATAGATATGGGAAATGGCACGGATGAGTTCGAAGATGGTCGAAATTGGTACAGAAGCACGCGCTCTAATTGTACTATTATGATACCCCCCCGAAATTTTTCCATGTTAAGATATAGTAAGTAACATATCAAAAAAATTGTAACGATGAGCCATGAACGAATATAACGTTATTAAATACTGTTTAGCCAATTGATAAATTTAGTTCGAAGATGGTCGAAATTGAAACAATGGCACGCGCTCTAGAAGTTTTCAATGTTAAGATATAGTAAGCAACAAATCAAACCACTCGTAACGAAGAGTCATGAACGAATATAATGTTATTAAATACTGTTTAGCCAATTGATAAACTTAGTTCGAAGATAGCTGAAATCAGTACAATTGCACTGGGAAAAATGCGTAATGAGCATATCGGTTCGGCTCTGCCCGTGGTCAAAATGTTAATGAGATTGTGCGCGTGCAGGATGCACGTGATTGACGATAAATGAAAGGGCAGAACGGACTCTAAATCAAAAGAATTTTATTATTCGTAGGGAGCTAATTATTTATTACGATAACTAGAAAACAAATTAACTTTTTTACACTCCGTTTTCACCAATCCATTAATATGGGACAGAGCTTGAACAAGTACGTACCTAAGATAGCTGGAATAGGTACGTGCTCTAATAGCACGTACTCTAATGGTAAAATTTCCTCTAACCAGATATGGCATGTAATATACAAAATAAATCGTCACGACGTCTAATGAACGAATATATAAGAGTAACTATTGATAGCAGATATTGGTCTAGTGGCACGTGTAAGTGTAAGGATGTATCATGAATGAATATAACGCGTAAATAATGATAATGGTAACTGGTTTACTAGCACGTGCCTAATAGTACCATATGGTACCAATGGAACTTTCAATGCTAAGATATGGCATGTAATATATCAAATAACTCGTAACAATGTGTCATGAGTGAATATAGAAAATAAATAATGATAGTGGGAAATTGTTAAGTAGCACGTGCCCCAATGGTACGGTATGAACCATATGGTAGCATTGGAACATTCAATGATAAGATATGGCATGTAATATATCAAACAACTCGTAACGACGAGTCATGAGTGAATATAACGACTAAATAATGATAGTGGGAAATTGTAACGTAGCACGTGCCCTAATGGTACTATATGATACCTTATGGTATCATTGGAACTTTCAATGCTAAGATATGGCAAGTAATATATCAAACAACTTGTAACAACGTGTCATGAGTGAATATAACAAGTAAACATTGATAGTGGGAAATTGTTAAGTAGCACGTGCCCTAATGGAACCATATGATACCATATGTTACCGTTGGTACTTTCAATGCTAAAATATGGCATGCAATATATCAAACAACTCGTAGCGACAAGTCATGAGTGAATATAACGAGTAAATAATGATAGTGGGAATTGGTTAAATAGCACGTGCCCTAATGGTACTATATGAAACCATATGGTACTATTGGAATTTTCAATGCTAAGATATGGCGTGTAATATATCAAACAAGTCGTAACAACGTGTCATGAGCGAATATAACGAGTAAATAATAATAGTAGGAAATTGTTAAGTAGCACGTGCACAATGGGACCATATTATACCATATGTTACTTTTGGAACTTACAGTGCTAAATATGGCATGTAATATATCAAACAATTGTATCGACGTTTCTTGAGCGAATATAACGAGTAATTAATGGTAGTCAGAATTGTTTAGTAGTATATGTTTTAATGGTGCTATATGTTACCTCTGGCTTAATGGTATATAAAACTAAATACTGTGAGACATAATGCTAAATAGTAGTAGTTAATCGCTGGCTTCAATAGTAAATGATCACGTAGAAACACTTTAGTAATTGAATATGTAAAATGATAGATGCTTAAACATAACGCTTCAGCAATTAAGGCTCAAATCGTCTAACATTAAGTGGGAATGTCTTACAAATTATAGAACTTTTATTTGTTCAGATATATAAAGCCTAACTTCACTCTCCATTTAACCCTTCAGTTCGTCAAGTTTATTCGTTAAAATTCTTTGTATACATTTGTTTACTAAAATAGTAATTTACAATTTAGTTTTCATGTTTATATATTTTATCTAAAGTGTTTTAAAATGTTGGTTAATTCTATATATCAATGTATGATGCTATAATACGAAAATGTGCTCCTTTATCCGCTTTGGCGCTAAATCATTATTGTTAATTTATTTCGTTAGTGATTTCATTGCTTTATTTATATCATTATCTTGTCCTCTTATTTTTTATTTGTTTTGTATTTATGATTATATTTAATATTTCTTTTGTAAATGGGTATTCCCGTCAATAAATAAATAAATAAATAAATATCTAAATAAAATATTTGGACTCTTCGAGCATTGTTAACGCCAGCTTGGAACATTCACCCGCTACGAAGGCATTGTTGTAGCACGTGCATACTTCGTTAGGTTGCGCGCGTTCGTTAGCTCGCGTCTGATTCATTAGCGTGCAGGCGTTCGATTTCAAACAATAAAAAAGGATGTAGGAATACTTTCGAAAGAGATAATAAGAAATTTAGACATATTAAAAGTTGGTTGAAATTTATTCACAATTTATTCACAATTACAAGGAAGAAAAGTGCTGAACAGAATGCATATAAACGTCGCATCTATTTGCAAATAATAGAAGTGAGTTGTGCTTTCTGTCGACGAATTCATAATGTATGAAAGGAATAAACGGATAGGAAAAACGGATAAGAAAAGGAAAGGATAGGTAATATAGCATATCTATCATTTCATAATGTCGAATCACGAACGAACACAACTTAATTGTTCATTTAATATATCACTCATTATTGGTGATGTAACAAGGTATGATTTTTCATGGCGCATGCTTTCTCTCTAGGCGGTATTGATTGCACATGCCTCCGTTATGACCAGTTTCTTCCTTTCAAACATACACAAATTACAAATTAGAAGTTTTACGGGTGGAATATATAAGCAACGCAGTTCTTCAATGGTTTATGTAGCAGTGTTCATTTAGCCTTTCGGTACTTGATTATATCATTCATTAATGGTTTATTTATTAATGAATGATTCTATACTCATTTATAAATGGAGAAGATAAAATAACAAATAATAAGAATAAATAATAACAAGTTCACCAATGAATAATGATGAGAGTTTTTGAAGAGAATTGAAGACTTGTAAATGAATGGTAGATGGTTGTTGTGCATTGTTTAATTTTTATTAAAAATGTCCAACAAAAGACAAGCGCATGAAAAAAAAAAGGCTAAATTGGCAATACTGCACCATCACCTCCTTTATTATTACGTCTGCATACAAATGATTATAACGATCAAGTCTTCGATTGTTTCGTCGTTATGTTGACTCTCGAGGCCTACGAGACAACACGTCGTTATCTCGTTGGCCTCGGTTGACTCTGAGCCGTGACGCTAGTACTCTGATCACGTGATCACATTGACTCGGAGCATGACTCCGAACGAATAAGTGAACGCACCCTAGGTATGAAGATGTAACAATATATGAAATTTCTGTGCGCAGGCTTTCTCTTTAGGTGGTGTTGCTCTGAGCCATGACGCTAGTACTCTGATCACGTGATCACATTGACTCGGAGCATGACTCCGAACCACGGTCTATAGATATTCATGGTCATCGAGCTTCGGCCATTTTCCATTGTTTCGAGAAGCTAAAGAAAACAGATCGCGCCAGGTGCCGCATAGATCGCACTATTCCCGACCGCAACCAACACCTCCTAAAGAGAAAGCCTTTGCACGGAAACCGTCATACATTGTTGCATCATCATAGTAGTGCAAATTCAGGGCTTATTATTGGTAGAAATACGAATAACAATGCACTACTATGATGATGTAACAATGTATGACGTTTCCGTGCAGAGGCTTTCTCTTTAGGAGGTGTTGCCGCAACCTGCGATAGAGATTTTCATTGAAACTGAATACGAAAGTAAAGTTTCTGTCTGCCGATAGGGTGGCGCTGCAGGCGCAGTTGGTCAGATTGTACATGTAGCGCCACTTTTCAATAGAATTCCTGCCCTACCGGGAGCTAGAAACTTTAGCTTCATTTTAACAATGGAGCTCGATGACCATGAATATCTATAGAACGTGCTCCGAACGAATAAGTGAACACACCCCTAGATAGAAGGCCAGCGCACATAAAAGTCATACATTGTTACATCACACAAAAGCGGCTATTGTTAATCGTATTTCTACCAATAATAACCCCTAAATTTGGCCATTCGATAATGATGTAACAATGTATGACATTTCTGCACGCAGGCCTTCTGTCTAGGTGGTTTTGGCCAGGGCCTGTCTTTCACGTGGGCTACGGGTAAAAAACGAGACCAACGAGAATACAGGCTCCGGCACTGAAAAGTCACCTGACCAAGATAGGTCTATTAACAATCCAACCTTCATTATTTCTAACAAAGGAAAAAACACTGATTGTTAAAATACAAGATGGAAACAATGAAAATTACATTGTTAATAGACGTATCTTGTTCAGGTGACTAAAAGAAACATATCTAGCGATTCGCGTTCTGTATTTCCCTTGGGACTCGCAAGGAGATTACACGGTATTACCATGGTTATTAGAAGTTAGCTAACTTCTAATAACCATGGTATTACACATGTTTCTAGCTTCATTTATATGCCCCTCTCTTGACGAGATGATGCAACATTATGCTCTTTTGACATATAAATATTAAAGTTTCTTCGAAATGTTGGTAATAATAGCTTCCATCACACATGCATATACTAATCTGATACTGCTCTTTCCATTTCTTCCAATTTTAGCCATTTTCGCAAAGATTTTAATCAGTAAAATAAAAATACTCGCTCTTATAGCATGCATTACTATTACAAGTGGGCTCCGTAATGGCGGTCGAGTCAGCTAGTATAAATACATGGAAGAAGGAAATAACATTGTTCGTCTTCCATGTATAAATATAGTAGCTCTAATTTATTCGGAATTTAACAATCAATGTTTTTTCGTTTGTTGAAAACAATAAAGGTTGGATTGTTGCTCGGCACTATGGAAACGGGCATGGAGCAGGAAGAGTTAGCATTTTGTATATAAGATGATTATTGAAAAACAACTCATTTATTTTATATGTCTTTTATTCCTAATGTATTTACGTTCATTATATTTAAATTTTTTTAATTTCTAATTTTTATTTCTGAACAAAATAGTTTCAGTATCAGTTTCAGGAATAGCTGAAGATACACATTATTGAGAGATTTACTATGTTATTTTATGACCATAGGTTTTCCTGTAATCTAAAAGTAAAGAACTATTTTCGGTATTTTTTTCGATATTTTAGGCTCAGTAGTTTTGGAGATAAGATGGGGGGAATGGTCAGTTTTCATCTTTTTTTCTTAAATAAGTTTAAAACTATTTATTTTAAAATTATGAAAAAAATATATTTGAGACCCTTACAACAAGCCCTTTCATTTGATATGTCACACGGTACAGTTTGCAAAACGTTTTTTTTTAATTTTCTAATTTGTCCCCCAAAAGTGACCCCCGTTTTCAAAATTTATTTATTTTTGTTACACGTCCAAGATTGGGTCACAGAAATGCATATGTGTACCAAATTTCAACCTAATCGGTCCAGTAGATTCGGAGTAAATTGGCTGTGACAGACGGACAGACAGACAGACACAGGAGTGATCTGTTTTTCATTCGGACGTACGGAACCCTAAAAAGAATGCTTTATATATGAAATCGCGAAAGAACCTCTCAGCTGATCAGATACGTAAATTTAAGGCTTTTTCGAATAAGGTTAAATGTTCCATCAGACGAGCCAAGGCTAAATACTACCATATTTTATTTCAGTCACTTAATGCTGCAAGAGATAAATGACATACTCTTTATAAATTACTAAGGGGTATATCTCTAATTGATCACCTTTTAGTAATCCACAAAAGTCTACTTCTACTGATCTAACAGACTTTTTAAAAGTTCTCCTTCCTTCAGCCGATGATGATTATATTAGTGAAGTTGCTGATTGTAATTTTAATTTTAATTATCGGGATCTGGCTTCCAGTTTTTTCTACTCGCTTACCACTTCTGAGGAGGCTATTGATATTATAGCAGGATTAAAACCTTCTAAGTCCGAGGATCCTTTGGGGGTAAGGGCCGATGTTTTAGTAGCCCTGAAACAAGTAATTTCTAGCCCGATTGCTTCTTTAATATTTCTATCTCTAAGGGGGGTTTACTCATCAGCATTAAAACTTGCTCATATAATTCCTATTTTTAAAAAGGGTGACCCCTATAGCTTTGTGAACTACAGACCAATAGCAATGGTGCCTGTATTCTCAAAAATTTTGAGAAAATCTTTTACACCCGACTTGCTCACTACATTTATACAACCAACCTTATTACTTCATGTCAACGTGGTTTCGTCCCTAATCGAAACACAGATACAGCGTATTATGAGCTCACTGAATATATTTCAGCGAAGATGATAGATAACAAACTTGTGGGAGCCTTATTCGTCGATTTTACCAAGGCTTTTGATTCTGTTCCAACTACATTGTTACTGTCAAAACTTAACAAGCAATTTCATATTAATGGTTCCCCTCTGGACTGGATTTCAGACTCTCTGTCCAATAGGTCCTACCATATGTGTAATGGCGAAATTATGTCAGCTACAGTTTACAGAAATTGTGATGTGCCTCAGGGCTGGATTTTATCTCCTCTTTTGTTTTTACTTTTCATTAATGACTTACCTGTAAACTTCCTACATGCTAAGATTATTATGTATGCTGACGATGTAGTATTACTTTTTGCAGATAAAGGTCCGGATGTGCTCGAATTATCTTTAAATTTAATATCTTCTCGATTTTCCGACTGGTGTCGCTGTAATAGGCTTAAGATCAACACTGATAAGACGAAAACTATGTTATTTTTTCAACGTAATAAAAGTAGGGTCCCCGATACTCTTACAGTATATATTGATGGAGTTCCCATAGGAGTAGTTGATTCATTTAAATATTTAGGATTGACACTTCAACGTGACTTAGCTTGGGATCGACATATTGATTCCCTCATGATTAAGTTAAATCGTAATATGGGGATTATTACTAGAGTTTATTATCTGCCATCTTATATTTTAAAATTACTGTATTATTTAGGGGCGCTACTTCTGCTTCTAACTTAACCAGAATTTTAAAGCTACAAAAGTGCTTTCTCCGGGTCCTGTTTGCTATCCCCCGGAATACTTCGGTCTCTCACCATTTTAAAACCTGCTGGCATTTTCACGACGCGCAACTTTTCAAGTTGCAAAGGTGTTTTTATTTATAAAGTTCTTAATGCCCGATTAGATATTGCCTTCCCGATTACTCTGACTTATGTTTCTAATAATCATAACTACCCCACCCGTCAATCTTGGAATAATCTCACTCGAGTGCTTTCAACTCACACAATTGCTATTCTGCAGTTCAAGCTACTAAACGAATTCGACTGGTGAGAGGAAGTACGTCACACTCACATGAGTTTCAACACTGCTAAGCATCTGGACTCGAGACTATTCATCAAGGGCCAATCAAATAACCGGAAACTGTTGTCATATGCTCTAGTGACAAGCTTTACTTACAAGTTCTACTCACAAGCAGAATAACGAATTCGTCAGCCAATTTCACCTTGTGCGTAGCTATATCACAAGCTCTACTCACATGAATTGACAATGCACATGAGGAGAGCGAAAAGTATGTGAATTGATTTTCGAGAATATCAATGTTGTTTGATCATTCGAGTTTATACCACGTGACACAGCTTACTCATGTGAGTTGCTTACACGAAATTTTCGAGAATAGGGGCCCTGGACATGATTCCACGCTCTGTGACTGAATACAACTGTAACCACCGAAAGAGAAGGCCTCCGCAATGAAACGTAATGCATTGTTACATCATCATAGATAGGGCAAATTTAGGACTTATTATGGGTAGAAATACGAATAACAATGCCCTATCTATGATGTAATAATGTATAAAGGGTTGAGTCAACCAACGCCACCTAAAAAAACAAGGCCTGCTCACTGCTTGCTGACTGCGTCATCAAACGAGGGCTGACAATCCAACTTTCATTGTTTCAACAAACGAAAAAACACTGATTACAACAAGTGTTTTTTCGTTTGTTTTAAACAATGAAGATTGGATTGTCAGCCCTGGTTTGATGATGCAGTAATCAGGCTTTGTTTTTTAGGTGGCGTTGAGTCAACACTACCTCTACTCAAAGCCTGAGCGCGAAAAAGTCATAGATTATTATATCATCATGCGGAGTCATAATTTAGGGGTTATTATTGGTAGAAATACGATTAAATATGACTCCGTATGATGATGTAACAATGTATAAAGTTTCCGGGTTCAGGTTTTGAGTAGAGGTGGTGTTGGTTGAGTACGTTACAACTAAACTAGTTACATATGCAAATTCTCCAGCCTCATGGTTGACAGGGCTTTGCGGTCGTGAAGAGTTATAAAGGGGACATCGCTTCATCATTCTTAATCGTTGTACAAACGCTAGCTGCGAGAATGACGCCAAAAATGGGATAGACATTGGAAAGGATATATGAATGCATTTTCCGACGCGAAGTGGTCCTATTCCATGGTTATACCTCGTAAAACAATGCAAATCCAGGAGTCTCACCATTTCGAAGACAGAAACCTTTATCATACTAAATAAAAACAGAAAAATCGCAATACTAGCAACGTTGGACGAACATGGACTCTCAAGACAACGAGCCATTCCAAGCAGAACATCGGAAGTTGTAGCTAAAGTCAAGCGTTTCATCTCTGCAGAAAATCCCAAAACTCAAAGGGCTGTCGCAAATAAGGTATGGGTATCAAAGTCAACGATACATAATCCACAAAAATCTCCGACTGGTTAAGCGTCGAAACCTGGTTTGGGTGCATCAGGGTAAAGCTGCGAGTCATACGTCCAAGTCAACACTGAACGCCCATTGAGTGTATGCCCATTTGCGAACACTGGAACAGGAGACGGGCATACACTCAATTCCGTTTGAAGACATACCCGTGAAATCTCCAAAAATGGATTATTGCGGATTTGGAATGCTGAAACGCGTTTTTTGGAAGCAGACGACCCCGTACATTGGACGGTCTATGGAAAGCCTGTGCAGAGGGGTAGACACAGATCGACTTAAATTCTCTGCGGCTAAGTCTTATTGAATGGAAACTGCGATGCAGAGCCGTAGTTCGACACCGTGGGCACCAGATAGAACATGATGATGGGGATGTTGATGAGGTTGTAGACAGAGTTCCTCAACTTTCTGTATCCATCTATGAAGTATATTTTAATATAGCCAGAAATAATTCATTACTCATAGCCTTTCTTTGATATTTTAAAATGTCGAATTTTCCTGGGCAAACCCGATTGGACACAAAATACCTGTGCGAGCATTTTAAAGAGTTCTTTTCGTTTTTCTAAAGTGAATATATACTTATTAAGGACTTTTCATGTGTTCTTATTTATATTCAAATTCAGATATTGCAAAATTTCATCAAACAAACAGTCCGAGTAACGCCGGATATATCAGCTAGTTAACAATAAAAATAAAATATTATGTCTAATTTAATTTTACTTTTAATGCGTTTTTTGACTGCCTATTTTCTGAGTTAACATCCGAGCCCTAATAATAACTGTAAAAGAATAGCTTATTAGGAATAGACAAATCATTAAAAATAATAATAAATCTCAAGAGGATAAAAACAATGAAGTCATATTAAATGGGTTAATTTCAGTCACCTACCGTTCAAAGATTAACGTCTCATGATATCGATTAAACAAGCCAACAAAAAATAACCTTATGAGCTGATTTTGTGCTGAATCCACAAAATCCGTATCTGACCTCAGTTTTTTCTCTCACCGACAGATATCTTGTTTTTTAATTAATCATTTTAAATTATTCAGAGTTGGGGCCTGATAAATTTCCTTGCGGTCGAAAATATGAATACTTTAACATTGTAACCGCCTCTCTTCACGAATATTACTTGAACATTACACTCTCTAACATTACAACTTGGAAACGTCACGTGAGAGAAAAAAAATCTAAAAGCAGCTTCTGATTCAGCACACAAGAAAACCACAAGGCAAATATTGAAAAATTTTTTTCATCGTTGGCATGCATTGTTAATTTAATTTTAAAAAATAATAATGTTACATAAAGACTATTTCACTCTGTTTTTTTTTTCCTCACAGCCAAAAATCTGACCAGAGCTACTGGAGTGATAAAAACCCTGAAATGTGGGAGAATGAGTTCGTCGGTATGCGAGACATACTCGAAAAATTTGCTAACATCCCTAAAGACGATATCAAGGGCGTCCGCGTACCTTTCCTCAAGGTCGGAGGTGATGCCCAATTTGAGGTAAATTTTAATGTATGACTACTTCTTTGTACGATTTTTCCAAACAATCATCGGCCGAAATCATGACATTTTATAGAGCAATATCAAGATATTCTTGTAGATGAAGTAAGGGAGAGCGGGGTAATGACGGTCACCAGCGTATTTCATATCTGCTTTATAGTAAAAACACTCCAGCAAAACATCCTCATCGCCGTTTGGGGAACTACTGGCGAGGGAGTCGCCACTTTGGCATTATCTGTCGACTATTCGCCTCGCGAAGGCCTATAATTGGCGCTGAGATCACTTCAAAATGGCGCACGCTACGGGTACTCGGGGTACTCCGTCCCCCGCTCTTAGCAGCAGCTTCAGCGTTTGATGAGAAAAGCAATATAGACTGCGATGCCGGTTTAATGTTAGAAGCCTCATCTATATAAAGAAGTTGGCATATAAATGCTGAAATAAATACGCTAAACGACTCCAAATGAATACTTGCAGAAGTAATTTTTAAATACATACACAACATATTTTTTTTCTCCCAGTTCTTTCAGTATTTTTGTTCTCTCGATAGATGATTTGCTGGGAGGTTTTACAATTCAAAGTTCGTATTTCCTCTGTGGTAGATTAATGCTTGGTACTGCACCTGATTTCAAAAAGTGTCGTCCAACTAGTAGACCTTAAATAAACAATTTAATACTGTATTTCATAACGTTAACTTTTGAAAGATACTTCACTTTTTTTTCAACTAAAGACTTAAGATATGGTAGCATACTTCTTATCTTTACTAATATATGTATAATTAATAGTTATTAATAAAAATACAAAATGAATAAAAAATATAAGATAAAATAAACAAAAATAATTAATCAAAAATCAAAATAAAAAGCTCTTGAGGTAATGGCAGTCAGTCGCTCTGATGCGGATGAAAGTCAACGCAATAATTCCGGTGATGATGGAGGAGCTGATATATGTTGCATCTGTACGAATTTTGGGGGAGATGGTAAACTGTGGTATCACTGCACTTCTTGCGATATGTGAGCACATCAAGCCTGCTCTCGATGCTCTAGAGGGAAAACAGTAGATGGATTTGTATATCAAGAAGTTTTCACTGTGATTTCCTAGTGAAATGTTCATTGCACATTCGGTTCTCACAGAAGTTGTTCGTTCTTGGTTTGTTTGTGTTTAACTTCTTAAAAAATGATTTCATTCTGGTCCAATTAAATTTATTTTCTAGCCGACTTCGTTCATTTAGAGTTCAATTCAAGTATACGATAAACGTTTCTTTGAAAATTAATTTATTCTATGTATGTTTTATGAAAATAGAAAACTTTTCAATATGTTTTCAGCCAACAAACCTCTGACCGCCATTACCCATCACTCGGCGAAATACTAGTCAATGTACCATATCCAAATCTTCACCTTTTGCACTAAAACCATAGCAAGTAGAAAGATTTCCGCTATTTAGGCTTGTCAACTCTCCCGGATTGCCCGGGAGTCTCCCGGAATCAGACACATTCTAATAACATTATACTATGCTGTATTCTCGAGCGAAATAAGGTCAAATTTCTAAGTCTCCCGGAATTGCCAGTGTGAGAGTTAGTAAGCCTACCGCTATTCCGTATGAAGTGCACACTTCTGGCTATTATACAGGGTGGTCCATTTAAGTGTAGACATGGAAATATCTCGAAAACAAAGCAATGTACGAAAAATGTGCAAAATCAAAAGTGAATTATTGCGCGGGGGAAATTCATTAGCTAAAAAATTAGCCCCACGTTCAAAGTGATAACACCTAATTGAAAAGCTTTGGTTACTCTCGCAAATGATAAGTATTTAAAAAATAAAATTTAACCTTTGAATTTCAAACAGTTTAATAGAAATAAACAATTTGAATATTCTTAACAGTAAAGATGGAGAGGAATCCAACTGAAACCTGGAAACTCGCTTTGATGAAGATTAGCTGGAGTTGCATAATAATTTTAATCTTAATAGCATTATATGGTATGAAAGGATATGAGGAAATTGTGAAAATAATGTACAAAATAAATATTACCAATAATAGAGACACGAAATTGTATGAATTAGCCAAAAAATAAAAACGTATGAAACAAAAAAAGTGTACCTTCCAAATTGGTTGTATAAAATGAAGTGGAAGATACCAAACCAAAATAAAATAAACCACAAAGAAAAAATTTTAAAAAGAAATATAAATTAAAACAAAATATTTTTTAAAAACTGAAATTTGATATTAAGTGAAACTATAAAGCAAACAAAACTTTAAAATTTATAATAACAAAAAATCAACATTAAGAATTAGAGGAAAGCAAGTGTGAACAAAAAACGACAGGTAGAAAATTGTCATCAGTGTGTGGGGTAGGTGTTAGTTGTGAGAGGAAATAGGGTCGCTGACTTCAGAGCAAAAGGAGGCCGCAGCAACATCATCGGAGAAAGACCAATCATCTGTTATCCTCTGAGGGTAGAGAAAATTCACCACTAGACCAAGTCAGAAATGAGAGGGAATCGTTTGTATAACAATAGAGTTAGGAGAAAACCCGGCAAAAAACATCTTAGAATGAGGCAGCAGCAGCAGCAGCTGAACAAACCATGGCCCTGAATAATAACAAAAGTGAACACATGTACAAATTTGTGAAACGCAATATTGAAAGAGAAGCAATCAATGTTGGTAAAGCGCATACATGCCAATAACTAATTAATAATAGGGTAACAAATTGCAACAAATGCAACTTTCTTTCACAATCAGTAAACAACCTAAAACACACAAAAATCACATTATCATGAATAAGTGCCATACTGTGTTGAATTTAAAAGTGCATCAAAAATGCAACTTTTCTTGTTAATGCAACTTTTAATGTGTTTGTAACTTTATTCTTTATTGTAAATTTATCATCCGCTGTTCTATCATGCCCTCTTCCTCCTCCTTAATGATTCTTTAAAAATTTCCTTTCTGTTCGAAAGTTGCAATAGTTTGCTCCTTTAGAATCTGCCTTCCATGTGCTTTCCATGTCGATATTTGACGTTAAGAACAAAATTTTCGATGAATGAAGAGTTATACAATTGAAAGGAAGACATTGGAGTTACTTTGCAGCACATTGTCCCGTTGGCGATCGCTCTTCCACAACTAAGTGTGTTTTTAATTCCTGACCACGGACTACACGATGACAGGAGAAGAAGTAACTATCCTTTCATTGACTCTGACTTAACCATGGAATGAGTGACGAGCAATAGATTCACTTTCGCTTAAGATCGTTTCGACTCAAACGCTGGGAGTCTGCTGTAATTATCGAGAATCTGCTGTGATTCTGTGACCTAGGACACCATCTATCGCGCTAAAATGAAAACAGTTGAGAGCACATGACGATTTTGTATCACCTTCCTTCCGTTCTCCAACTGCTACCTTACGTGGTTTACTGTGGAGCTGTGGAGTGCCAATATGCTTAAAGTCGCCAAAACCAACGTCGCTAAGGTGCGGTCGTATGTTGCTGAGTTTGGGAACGAGTTCCAGGTAACCCCATGAAATGAACTGTTGTGTAAAATATGTGGAACGCTTGTGTGCCATGAACGCAGGTCGACCATTGTGAAACATCGTACAACTGCTAAACATCAGTCAGGTTTAGGCAGGTCTACTTCAAATGCTATGCGGCAGTCTTTTATACCCGATTCTCAGCATGATTTTTCAGACAAAATTGTTTTAGCTTTTTTATCAGCCGATATACCCTTATGCAAAGTGCGAAATAAGAAAATGAAAGAGCTCTTCACTTCTATGGACCATGTTCTTCCTTCAGAAACAACACTTCGATCACGTGTGGCTGTACTTGCAAACGAAGAAATATTACGAATCAAAAAGGAAGTTGCTAATAAGAAGGTTTTCTTCGTTGCAGACGAAAGTGATGTTGGAGGCAAAAAATTCTTCAGCTCACTACTAGGAACTGCAGACAATCCCTCCACCACCTACTTAGTTGACTGCAGAGTTTGCCAAGAGAACATTGACCACCAGTATGTAGTGCGCCTTGTGGATGACGTATTGAAAGATTACGAAATTGCGAGAGACGACTTCGTGTTATTGTTAACCGATGCAGCTCGTTACATGAACGCTGCAGGAACCACGTTAAAGGTGTTTTATCCTGCAATGAATCATGTGACTTGTATTTCCCATTTACTTCACAATTGTGCCGAAAAAGTTCGAGCATCATTCAAAAATGTAGACGATCTCATCGCACGAGTAAAAGCAGCCACAGTGAAAAATAGACAACGCAAGCATCTTTTCAGGAACATCGGCGAACCGCCTGAGCCTGTAGTTGCACGCTGGACTACCTGGCTTAAAGCTGCCGTATATTATGCGGATAATCTGCCCGCAGTTAAAGCTATTGTGCAAAGCTTTCATGGCAACGGAGTGTTGGTAAGCCGTGCAAAAGAAGCAGTGAACAATTCTGAACTCACACAAGACCTGCTTAAAATTAAACAGTGATATGAATGCCTAATCCATTCTGTTGAAAAATCAGAATCCAGCTCTTACGATATGGTTACAGGTGAATAATAATAATTATTAACTGGAGATACGTCTCCAAGCATAGGTAATGATTTTTCAACTGAATGGATGGTTACAGCTTACGAAAATCTGAATTCATTAAAGTTTCACCAAGGCCCTTGCAATATCAAAGCATCAAAAAACGAGTGGACAAGAACAAGGATTTTGTATGCATCAACACCCTTGCTCGAGATGACATCTCACCAAGCAATTACATGCTCCTGCAACGCTGCCCAGCCACGTCTGTTAGCGTCGAACGAAGTTTTTCAATGCTGAAGAAAATATTAGCAAAAGACCGCCAATTCAAAGATGAAAACATTTCCATTTATTTCATGTTGCATTATAACACTGTAAACAAAGCCCAGTAATTAAAATGTATATTTTTTTTATATTCGCAACTTTTTGCAACTTTTATAGTTTGTAAATGCAACTTTTTAGATTTTAGATGCAAGCTTTTTGTTGCCCTACTAATTATATACTAGCAGAAACCCGTAGCTTCGCTCACGGCAAAACGATATAAGTGAAATGACCCTTGTTATGTAAATCTCGGAAGCCTCGGTCGCACATATAACTGGCCGTTCAAAAAACCTCGTTTCGGAGGTCTACTTCAATCACATTAAAAGTTTGGCTAGGGATTTGTTAATCGTAATGGCGAAACAACTTGACAGAAAACTACAGCCTCTTATAAGGCAGATCAGTAGGAATCATGGGCATTCTTGGTATTAATGCGATTTCACCGATTACTGGTCCGAAAATTGGTGGCCTTTATGTTGTGTATTAAACGCTTCACTTACAGTCGTGTGCCATTGGAAAGCTGTGGTGGTTTAAGATTGCGAAGCAACATGATCGGAGTACCAACTTTTAGCCTGAGTACATGTGAAGGCAAACCTGAATGATTGAGAACATTGAAAAACTCTTTTGGGCAGTGAATAGTCTCATGTAGATTTAACATCGTATCCATTTAAGTGAATGTTTTACATACGGTGGCTATT
>JAHWFO010017072.1:3050233-3084549 GCA_023313115.1 Rhysida immarginata
TATACACTTTTCATTTAACTCACTTTGATAAAATATTCAATTGTTTCAATGTCCCTCTTCTAAATTTACCGTGTATCGTCTCGGGTTCTATAAAGTCTAGAAAATGTTTCATTTTCGGGAAACTTATTTTTAGTGAAGATTAGACCCTTGTGAATACAATTCAATTGATTTGGTACTACTCTGTTTTGTTGACGTCAGTTTATACGGAATCTTATTACGAGGCTATCCAAGAAATAAGTTCACCTTTTAAATATTGCCTCTGTAGCACTGCAGTCATCTTCTTCTTGGCGAGTATTTACAGTTTCTCAGAAAATTAAGACACTCGCCCGTGTGAAATTCGTAGAAGTCTATTGCAAGACACTTCAAAAATTGCGACTTGCAATACAGAATAAACGAATTGATGTGGTTACTCGGGGTGTTGTGTTTATTTACGACAATGCATGCCCAGACTCTGCTACTGCAACTCAATATCTCCTGAGGGCCATCTTTTGGAAACAATTCGATCCCGCTTACAGTCCAAACTTTGTACCAAGTGATCTCCATCTGTTCAAACATAAAATCCTCCAGAACGACGACCACCTCTGACAAGTGGTTTGTATGTGGTATGCGTCATAGGCGACACCTTTCTATGACAAGGGACTACAACACAAGTGTCTCAACAATGGTGGAAAATACGTAGAAAAATAGTGTAAGGTGTATTCTTCAAATACCAGCAAGCGCCTTTGCTAACGTTTTCTTGTTTTGTTTTGTTTTTTAATGTCCCGTTGGAACTTACATCCTGGAAAACCCTCCATTTCAATTTCTGATTTCAGTTGATAGATCTTACTGCAAAGGAGAATTCACAATGTCTAACAACTGAAATTGAATATTTAAATGGACACACCCATTTTTTTTCATTGGAGAGCATATAATTCTATTGCTTCTACACTGAGCTGCCACTATATTAGGTACACCTCACAAAATATATACAAATTGAGTAAGTGTTTGATATTCATGTCACATGATCACAAATCACGGTATAAATCTTGAAGCAACTTTTCTACTGTAAGTTAAGCATCAAATTATAGCAAAAATGGGGGGGGGGACCAGTGATTTCACTGACTTCCAGCGTGAGAAAAAAACATTGACACGTGACTTCACTTAGATCTGTGTTTTAATCAGATGTATTTACGTTACTTAATTCAGGAATTTTTTATCCCATTTACCCCATTTACTACTTTTCTTTGTTATCGTTTTATTCTCGATTATTTAACCGAAAATGAAAATCACTTTACGTTTTACTTAATTTTTTCTTTGCTCTCGATTTTAAGAGACAGAAAAGCAGAGCAAAACGCCACAACGATGGCTGATCAGCTGATCACCTAATTGTTGAGGCTACGTGATGCACATCTGGTGAAAGGAAAAGAAAAAAAGGAGAGATGCACGATAGATGAAGAGAGAGAAAGATGTAGAGTCTGGCACTCTCAATCAGGTAATCAGAGTGGGCTACTTGCAGCTTGAATATTATTTTTGATGTTAGAATCGTATATTATTTCAAGTCACCTTCCAGTGTACCCGACAACGTCACCTTGGGTACAAAATTTCAGAGTGGAGGGCATTATCTGTGAACCCCTGAGGAACCCGATTGGTCACTCATTGGAGCAAGTAAGAGTTCATCCACGCACTTGAGATTGGCAGCGACGACGGCAAGTCAACCAGCGTTCACATTTTGCATAAGTGTTAGTTAATTAGATCGACTGTGTGTGTGAATCCAATGATTATATTTTGGTGGAGAGGCTAGATAACGTGTGATTGTTCAGAGAGCGCCAGAACCTCAAAATTGTGGGTACAATGAATAGTTACTTCGCATAACTCTCGCGAAGCCTAAGGCATCTTTCACACGACACTTCCATGGTGATGCGGCCATGGTGGCATGACCAGGTCGTCCCTTGGTTTACAGTTGAACCTTTCACACGTGGTGGTAGTGGTGCCAGTGGCCACGGGGCCAGAAGAGGGGATGTGCTCCACACGCAATTCTTCGAGTCACCAAATAGGTGGTGTGACCACATCGTTACATTGCTCACAGTAGAACCACATTTATAAAATATATTAGTTATTCCATCGTAGAACCTTTCGCAAGACCTCGCGATTTCTTGTCCCACCACCATTGGTGAGAAGTCGAAGAAAGAGGGGTTTCCATAGCAACGATTCGTTTAGGGCAAGCGATTTCATTTGGTGACTTATTTCTGGTGGCTACATTGGAGGCAGGAAAATCTGAACACGCCACCAAGAAACGCACCACCATAAAGGATGTTGGTGCGACTCTAGTCCACCTCTTTCACACGATGCCACCAGGGTCTACTGCACAGGAGAATTAAAAATGTCTAACTGTCTACCAAAACTGTAATTGAGAAATTTAAACGGACACATCCATTTTTTCTTTCATTGGAGAGAATATAATAATTCTCTTGCTTCTACGCTGACTTGTGAGTTGCTACCACAGGGTAAAGAAATAAGCAGAGCGGCTGTGCCCTACTTCCACTGGTCAACTCAAGCAGATGAGCAGATTACGAACAGATTTCTGAAATTCGTAAACCGAGCTAGAACTGTAGTTTGCTCTCTGGAAGGGTGGCTTTCCTGCTCTTTTGCCATATTAGGGTACTCGGACTTAAGGAACGAAGAATCAATTTAATCAAACTTGTAATTGCAATAATGTATTTTCGAATTTACTTAAATGTCATCTTTTATGATCAAGAGTTTATTAAAATGCCATTTATGAATCAACCTGATTCCTCCTCTCTTCTCTGTTCATGACTTAATAAAATCCTCTGGGGCGATAGTAGCTCATTATTAATTTTAAAGGTCAAAAGTCGTGATATAGTCTCTCTATCAAATGCGTTCGGATAAGCTCTTGCAGAATTCTCTAATTTAAAATAATAGAAAAATATTGTCCTTAATTGACTTGATCCATACATAGAAGTGAAAGTGAATGTGTATACAACCTCTTCGTTTGTCTCCAATGCGATTTATTTTTTAATGAAACTGAAATCACTGAACACGTCAAGATACAGTACATGGTAGAAGCGAAGGAGAAGATGAAGGCGAAGAGAGTTCTACAGATTTTATTTTTTAAGCTTTTCACTTAAGTTTCATTTTTCTCTTTCCTGTGGCAGTTAATGTTTTATTCACTGATCGAACTGCCAAAATACTTCACGAGCGGTCGAGAACGGAGTTAAACGATCAGGTTATTGACAATGAGCGCTCGATAGTTTTTAGAAGCTTTTAGATACACCTTCAATAGCGTGTCGAGAAGTTCTTACGTATGAATTATTTTCATTTGTACTTGAGACAAAGAATTGCATAAATGAAAATAATTTGATCCAAGAAAGCGACGGATTTCGATTATACTTGATTTTATGATAGATAAACATTTGCAGTATATTAGGAACCACGTAACGCAAATTGAATGTACTTGTTCTTCGATAGTTATCTGATAATAGATCTTATCAATCATGTTAAACATCACAAAGTTAAACCCATCTAGATGGAACAAGAAAAGCAAGTTCAAGCAGTAATAAAGCATTTCTGAAGTTTTGTTTTGGAGAAGGATTTATAAAAAATATGAATTAAAGGAAGTTCGTTCTAAAAAAAGAGCTTTTGTTCTGCAATGATGGTAGGGCGAAAAAAAAATGATAGCTCAAGTCACGCGAAAAATTAGAGCCATTTCTTTACACATTCTACCCTAGAAAGGTCACAAATGAATATTTACAAAGAAGAGAAATGTTTTTTTTTTAAGATTTTTTTTTCCATTGATCTCAAGCGTTTCTGATCGTTTTTTCATTCACATTTTGCACCTGACATGCAGAGAACATTTAATAATAATCATTATCACCGATAATTAATCATTTTTAAAGACGTTGAAGATCTGAGTCAATAACTAAGGTTCACAGATAATGCTTTTCAGATAAAGAAAAGGAAAGTTATATATTTTTAATCTTTAATCTTTTAGTCCTTTTTTTTTAGAATAAAATAGATAAGATTTTCAGACGATATATAAGTAAGGGTTAGAGCTTTTCCGTTGGAGTCGACGTTCAACAGTTTAGGTGCATCATGTTGTCCTTTGCTTGTTTGGCGATCGTCCTTTTGGGCAACGTCTTTCTGGTGGCCGGTCAAGCCTGCGACGACGACAAGTGCAAAATCCCCGACTGTCGCTGCTTCTCCACTGAAACCCCTAAGAACTACTCCACCAATCAGCTTCCACAAATCGTTCTTCTTACATTCGATGACGCCGTCAGTGCTCTCCTCTACAACAAATATTACCAAAAGTTGTTTGCACTGAAGAATCCGAACAAATGCCCCATCGGATTAACGTTTTTCGTATCGCACGAATATTGCGACTATTCGCTCGTTCACGACGTTTGGACTAAAGGTCATGAAATAGCCTCCCATTCTATTAGGTAAATAGTTTTTCATATTTTTATCATTTAGAACCCATTTTATTTTTGCTCCTGTTAAAGTTTTTTTTTCAAAAATGTAATCTACAAATCTGGGTATATTATTCTAATTTTTATTTGCACATTTTACATAGACTGAAATATGATACGATATTATCTAGAAGAATTTTAAGACAACCTACCACTTGTGCGTATGCTCAATAAACTTCTTTGTAGACAAGTGGTAAGTTGTATCAAATTCTTCTCGTAAGTATCCACAGTTTAGGCTATACGATTTACTTTTCGTTTATACGATTGTTCTAGACAAAAATGAAAATATAAATCTTTATTCAAACGCGACGGTCGCATTTATCTGAACTTCTTAATGGTAGTATTGAGAGAATATTTTTTTCCTCATATTTTTGGATACAATACAATATACTACAATACAAGACAATACAATACACAGTGGCCACTGAATTAGAATCATCTGTTTAATATTTTATTGCACTCCCGAATTACAGCATGTATGCGGATTGGCGTAATCAATATTGGGTTCACCCAGACATTCGGTTATTCAACCAATCCGAGCTTAAAAAAAAATTTACCTTAAACAGGTGAATAGGATTTTCATCGGGTTTTAATAACTTGCAGCGGGTTGCTCGGATTTTATCAGTGAAAAACCCGACATTTTTCATGCAGTGTTTTTTTTTCCTGGAAATAGCCCTGGAGAAGCGATGGGGGTTAATAGGATAAAATGCAGCATTGCAGAATGGACTTGGTTGGCAGCAATGTTCAAGTAGGCTGTGGAACGCATCACATCATCGAGAAGAAGCTCCCTCTCAAGACACCACCCTCAGAACCTCGGGTCGTATAGATAAAGGAATGTTGGATCCATTGCTTCATGGGGCTCCCGACAAATCCTCTCGACGTTCCAGGCTTTAGAAGAGCTTTCCTGTTGTTTGCAGAAATCAGAAGTTTTCGACTGGCGATTTGGATCCGCTTCAATGCCCGGCGCATGGTTCTGCCAAATGTGGATCGGGAACAGCCTTGGTTAAAATCGTTTGTCAATTGTTGGACGGGAGATTTCTTGGTTCCTATAGAGTAGACAGAGCGCTTACGGCATTTCATGCGCGTCGCCTCTTGGCAGCCATCTTGTGGTGGAACGATGTTGCGTTTTACGCTATAGAAGACACATTCATAATAGCGAATGATCCACATTTTTCATGGTATACATTGATTTTCATGCGAAATTATTATATTTTCCCAAAACTTTGTTTCATTGATGCACATAAAAGGTGATTTTTAGGTAACATTCACCAATTTCATACGAAATAAAAATTAATGTTCAACTGCTACATGGCCTTACATTTTCTCAATTTCAATTTAATTTTAAAAATAGCTTTTTTAACTCCAAAGCCACTCTTCAATCAGTAGATTACAGTTTTTACAAATTGGTTCCATACAGTTTTACGTGTATTTCATACGTTTCTGAATAGATTTAACACAATTTTAAATAAATTTAATACGCTTTCAAATAGATTTAATACAATTTTAAATGAATTTAATAAGAAATAATAAATAGGAACTGGAGCTAATATTCCAAACATCAGGTAATAATATTATTTGAAAAAAAGAAGGAATAATTCTGTGACCTGGATTCGAACCAGGAACCATAATATAATAGATTTACTACTCTAGAATAATAATATTTCTCCACAATCAATTTATTTGCAAAAGTTGAGAAAAACCCCAACAATGAAGAGAAAATATAAAAAATAAAGTAAATATTAAAAAACACGCTACCCCTTCCCTATTTACAATGAAACTTAACCACAAGAAAAAAATGGCGTTTAATTATAAAAATAATTAAAATTATTTATTCACATTTAAAATAATTTCATAATGGGCGATAATAAAAAAAAATCCATTTACAACAACGTCTTAAGTGTTGTGAACATAATCAGTCCTACTCTTCCATAAACGCAGATTACACAAAACCTTGCTAGAAGACAATCCATGGAGGAAAATTCGAATCGCCGAGATGAAAGGTGATTTCTCCGGGAACAGTTCTGAAAAGATCTCTTGATTTGGTTCGGGAGAAAACTCTGAAGAAAACGCCCACTATGAACATGCTCCAAAGGCTACAAGCTTTAGAACATGGGTGGTTCTCACTCGAAAGCGTTAAACTCGAACCAAAGAAGATGAATGGTTCTCACTCGAAAACGTTAAAAAAAAAGCTTGTAATTTGGGGGTTTTTCTCAATTTTTGCAAATAAATTGATTGTGGAGAAATATTATTATTCTAGAAATTATTCCCCCAACGTAATTGTATTAAATTGTATAGATTTAATACTCTTTTAAATGAATTTACCGGTGAAATACCCCCTCCTCGATACAGAAATACGGAAGAATAAATTTTTGTAGTAATACTGTATTTATTTTAGTTTAATTACACAGTGGTTAACTCATTCTCTTTATAAGTTTGTGTTATTTGTGTATGTTACAATTTTTTTTTCTGTAATTTAATTAAAATAAAATATAAATTTTCGGTAAAATGTACTAAAACCAGATTTCATTAAAAATGTTTTTTCTTACTTGTTCTCACTTTGGTAATTAAACTCCATTTACACTGAGATAAAACACACATTATATTTATTTAAAATTGTCTTAAATCTATTTAGAAATGTATGAAATTTACGTAAAACTGTATGAAACCAATTTGTAAAAACTGTATGCAATACAAAAATAACTTACGAATATACCGGGTGTTTCAAAAATGACCGGTATATTTGAAAAATCAAACGGGCAGCGATAGAAATACACCGTGTGTTGCAATATGCTGGGGACAACAGTAAATTTTCAGGCAGACAAACTTTCGAAATTACAAACGGTGTATTTCTATCGCTGCCCGTTTAGTTTTTATTGATTTTTCAAATATACCGGTATACCGGTTATTTTTGAAACACCCGGTACAAACCCTAAATTAGCAATACACTTTTAAAATTACAGACCGAAGCAACATTACAAAATTAACATTATCAGAAGTAAACAATTACAACAGATTTTTGAAAATATTTTATTGGAGAAAGCACTCTTCATCAAAGTTTTATGTAGGAAAACAGAAGCATATCTACATTCACAGGTGGCTAAAAATGACAGTTCTGTTCATCACTTGACAGCATATATCCACGTTTTTCTGAGATCTGGACATTCAGGGAATCTAAAATGATAGGTTTAATTTGGTTAAAAAAATGACATGGCATACCAAAAACAAAGTTATATCTCCAGCTACCCAGCATTTGTTTTTTAAATAAAATATTCTGATCAATTTTTTGAGCATTGCAACTAGAGTAACATGCTACCATATGCCACATTGGTTCCAAATGTACTTATTATTTAAATTCACTTTTTATTAATACGAGTATTTTATATTTACTGTAAATATATTTGAAGATAATAAAACTATAAAAGTTTCAATGCCCGAAACTTTTGTAATGCCTATGATCGGCGGATATGCATTACATTGATAATACTGCTGAACAAGGACTGGATTTTTTTTTTGATATTTTTTAGAAAACAAACATTTTTAATGATGGGGACATAAAGGAAGGCTGGGAATATAATTTTGGGCGATTTGGGCTATGAAAACGACCCATGATTGCCCATATAACGCACGATGACTTAAAATTCTTATTTTCTTACCTGTGAAAAGATATCCCGCTGCTGTTTGTAGTTCTCACGTTGCATCCGTATGTCACGCAATGGTTCGGCATGTTGTTCAGTCATTCCACGGTAGTTGAAGTAGAAAAAAACCGTGCTTAAACAAATGGAAAATACAGTGTAGGGAATTTGCGACCTGGCTCCCACCAGAAGATGGCCGCACGAGAGTTTCCGGCGGGGACGAAGCTGCCTAACACAACTAATGCTGCATGAACGCTCTGTTTACTCTGTTAGTTGTAAATTCCCCTTTGATACTTTTCATAAGTGGAATCAAATTACCATACATTTTTAAAATTTTACCAAGCAATAAAATTATCAAAAGTCCTTAAAATATAAGAAGTGAGTTAATAATATTTGCACTCTGTCTTTGAGCCATAGTTATCCTATTTAAACAAAGACAGTGGGCTATTGAATGCTCTGGCCATAGCATCTTTCGAGAATCACGTCAGCTGCTTCGTTATTTCAACCGTGGCTCCAGCTAGACGAACATCAACAATGAGTCTCTTTTCTAAGTCAATTAGGTCTTTCTCTTTCCCTATGCTGATCAGGTTCTGTGATTAAACGACAATCGACAATCGAACAGTGAAGTGTACATTTGTTAGGATGGGACAAAAGCAGCGCTTTCACAAAGCTCATCCAACCAGAATAAACTCCAAATGAAATACACTGAGGTAGTCAAGAAGCCTAACCAACCCTAGCGGTCTTCCATATTATACAAAAAAGAAAATAAGATTGACGATTGTCAGAAACAAAAAACAAACGAAATAAAAAAAAATACAAGGAGAAATAAGATTATCACATCGTCCAGTAGTCTGGGAAAGAGACGTTGCTAATATCTTCAAAATTGATGTCAAGAACGTGCCTCGGTTTACGATACTTCGTATGCCAGTTCATATTCATTGAGTTCTTCAGTATCCCTTTCACAAGCTTATTGTCGTGAGTCTTCATCTTCTGAATCATAATCAAAAGGAGATCCTGAATAAACTTTCCGATATGGGCCATGTTTAAATCCAAATGGATGGATTGGTTTTTCACCGTCCTTCTGTCCAGCTGGGCAATGGTCCTCAGGGTAACATTCTGGAATGACTGTAGTTCACTCCATCTGGTTTTACAGATAGTCGCCCACGCAGGCATGCCATAGAGGAGTATGGTCCGGATAATCGATTTGTACAGAAGTAGCTTATTGTCAATGCTGAGGGCGCTGTTGCGACCCATGAGAGCTATGATACTGTACTTAGCCCTTTTCGCTTTGTTCAGAGCATAGGACATATGCTGATTCCATGAGAGTCTTGAGTCAATGATAACTCCCAGATACTTGTAGTTGTCCACCCAGTCCAGTTTCTTATTGAACAGAACAAGAGAATCTGGGGGATGCTTGAGCTTCCTATTGAGGTACAAAGCCTTGCACTTTCCGACGTTCAGGTTCAACTTCCAGCAGTTAAACCAGTCTTCGAACTGCTTCAAGGCGCTCTGCAGCCGAGTGATAACGTGAGCCGGCTGGTGTGCCCATGTCATAATGGCAGTGTCATCTGCATAAAAATACAGATTACAATTATCGGGTTTCGGGAAATCATGTACAAAGTAATTAAATAGCACAGGCCCGAGGACAGAACCCTGAGGGACACCGGCCTTTACAAAACGGGGTGTGGAAAGATCTTCTCCAACTTTGGCTTGATAGGATCTGCCGTCAAGAAAGGATTTCACCATCAAAATCAAATCGGCAGGGAACCCGTCTCTGATCATTTTGTAGACAAGGCCCTCATGCCACACTTGGTCAAAAGCTTTACTGACATCAAGAAATACCACCCCACAGTACCTGGATAGGTTCAGGGGGGTGCTCAGGTCTTCAACGAGCCTCCATATCTGCATCGGACAAGAGTGGACAGCACGAAAGCCAAACTGCTCTTCCCGAAAAAGGTCATTTGCTAGACAGTGATCTTGGAATCTGACGAGGATCGTTCTCTCCAACACCTTGGACATCGTGGGTAACAGGCTAATAGGGCGGTAACTCGCCGGAATTGCAGGATTTTGCCCCTGCTTGGGGATACTCAACACAATAGATTTCTTCCAAGCCACAGGGAAATAAGAAAATTTCCAGCAGTCGCTAATGATATTGGTGAGAAAGTCAATAAAGTTCTTTGGGAGATTCATAAGGGCGTTATTACTCACCTTGTCTTTTCCTGGAGCCTTCTTCTTTTTCAGTTTACTTATGATGTTGGCGATCTCTCCAGCCTCGATGTTGTACTTCGTTAAATGCTGCGGGACTTCATCAAAGTTGACAATACCTTCTTCCACACGCTGAGACATGATTTGGCTCTCGGGCTTATCGTTGGTGGGAGTAACAAACTGCATTTCCAGTGAATCTGCAATGACTTGGGCCTTGTCCTGATCAGTTTGGACATAGTCACCTTGTGGAGTACGTAGTGGAGGAAGCGTATCATTCTTCCTCTTCTGTAAAGCTCTGACCATACTCCAAATGGAATTGTCGCGAGCCGACAAGCTTTTGAGTTTTTCATTCCATCTAGCGTCGCGAAGCTCTTTTATATCCTCTTGGACTCTTCGCACTAGCCTGTTATACTTGGTTTTGAGCCAAGGTTCACGATAGCGTTGCCATAGTCTACGAGTCCTGTTTCTTTCAGAAATTAGGCGTTGGATTCCAGGAGTAAGTTGGATTCGATGAGGAGGTTTATTCTCTGATGGATACTTACTAGCTTCTATGGCACTGTTAATACATCTGGTGATGTCTTCAACATGTTGATTGATGTCCTCTGTACAGTAAGCAACGTCAGGATGGCAGCCATATTCCTTAAGAATATCTTTGTAGAGCTTCCAGTCTTGATGATATATCAGTTCCTGTCGGAAATTTATGTCGACATTGTCAAAGTTCAACGCCACAGGCTTGTGATCAGAAGAAAGGTCATCAATCGTGAAGATATTGTACGGTTTGAAGAAACCCTTCAAGAGCGAGATGTCCAAAACGTCAATACTAGGGGAGTGGTCGCAGTAGTAGGTGTCCTCCACAGGTCCAGCAGCGATGATATCATCTCTACCTTGTATGTACCTGTAGAGAATCATGCCGTTGTAATTCTGCGTTCTGGAGTTCCAGCTTGGGTGTTTGGCATTTAGGTCACTAGCTAGGACGACTGGAGTGTCACCACTGAAGAGTTCATCAAGCTCACTAATGTCAAGATAATGTTTAGGTGAATTGTAGAGCACCACGAACTTCACTTCACCACAGGAGACGTCATTGATAATGATGGAGGCCGATTCCATACCTGCATAAGACTTGGAGACTAATTCTTGGTGTTGAATTCCCTTCTTAATGATGATCGCAGCGCTCCCAGAAGCACATCTTGCAGCATTTGAAGCCATTCGATCCTTACGGTACACACAATAGCCAGGTAGCTTGAAGTCTTGGCTTGGTTTGAGATGAGTTTCACAAAGGAAAGCAACGTCGATATCTTGCTTTAACAGAAAATTGTGAAACTCGATACGCTTACGGGGAATGCCCCTAGCGTTCCATATCACGCACCGAAGTTCACCTTTGTTGATTACAGTATAACGTTGTGCAGCCATACTAAAATTAGTTGGTCGTAAGGAGCCCACTCAACTGTGGGTAACTTTTGCCTAGATTAGAAAACAGATGAAAGATACGTCCTAATTGCTTATACATACCTGGTATGTCGTTGATGTTGAGGCCTTTATCTTCCGGCGTAGACACAGCAGCAGCATAGGATTTGCCTACTGTCATTTTAGAACTAGGCATCCTTTGAACCTGGGGGTATTTTGGACATTTCGTGTAACTTGAAGTGTGCTGTCCACCACATCTGATGTACTTTGGGGGGTCTTGTCTGTGATTAAACTCGCTCAATCCTTCTTAAATAGGTGACAAATATACGCTTGAGACATATGACCTCAAATATTCAAATTTGCATAAAAATAGATTATAACAAATTTACGTATATTTCGCCCTTGTTTCTAATTTATTGGCCAGCGTGTGAATGTAGTAAAAAGCCTGACGGACAAATCAGCAGGTGAAGAGCGGCATACCTCTTTGATGGCGTTTTGCTTAGCCAAAGGTCGTGAAATCCTAATGGCAGGGCCGTAGCCAGGACGTTATCTTGGGGGGGGGGGGTCGATTTTCAAAAATTCCACTGAGTCGGACCTTTTTCCATATTTGGGAGGCGGGCCTTTTTCCATAATGGGTTGGCGTCGACCCCCCCTCGACCTCCCCCTGGCTACGGGTTTGTAAAGGGGTTTTGTTTTGATATTTAGGAAGTTTCTGTGATGTACTTTATAATTTCGTACCTTCAATTTTCCACAAATATAGGGAGTTAAACTGTCAATGCCACCGAGCTGAAGAGCCGGATCTTGGGTGAGGCAACTGAGGCACTCGCCTCAGGTGACAGTTGTAAGTGGGCGCCAAATTTGAGTTATTTTATCTCCAATAAATTTTTAACTTTTAAACATTTTTATTACTTTCCATTATTTTATCAGTTTTACATATTTTTTTTCATTATTTTTAATTTCATACAACTTTTAAAATTTGTATGAAGAACAACGTTAAAAAGCCACACAGATACAAGGTGAGCATCAAGGGAAAATGCTGTAAAAGCATTAAACATGGTTGGTTTGGTATTAACGTCCTTTTCAACTGCTATGGTCATTTCAGGACGGCGTTATAGGGGCCGCAAATTTTGCCTCGCAAGGGTTCTTTAACGTGCAGCCGGCAAACGACTACACGGGAACAACGGCTTTACTTACCTTCCGAAGGAAGTGCGTGATCTCAGGATTTCCCCCTGAAAAATCCTCGTCGTCCTCTGCCGGGATCGAACCCGCGTACTCGGGCATCAGAGGTGATCACGCAACCGCTGAGCCACCGAGGCCGATCATTAAACGTGGAATAGTGTAAAAGTCTATCAGTTACTAAGTGAAATGTCAGTAAGCAACAAGTCAACATTATTAGCTGAAATTACCATCATATTAAAGCAAATAAATTTTAAGTATTTGTGCAATTTAACTGCATAGGATATGATTTTGCAAGAAGTTTATAAGATGAACAAAGCCTTGCAATCAAAAACAACTGTCATTCACAATGGATCAAATTTAATAGAAGGTTTGTCACTTAATTTAATTCAGATTAGAAAAGAAATAGTTGCAAATACATACCTAAACAGCGAAAAGTTAGCCACAGAAATGAATATTCCAGCAGAATTTACGGAAAAGAGAAAACGAGTAATAAAGTAATAGGATTTAGGAGAATCAAATGATGAGAGAGTGGTATGTTCAGACAAGCATATGTTCAACTTGGAAGTAAGGAAGTAATCGACGTTATGGTTTCACAATAAAGATGGAGAGATAAAAAGTTGAATGATATATCATTGGAATTTCAATTTCCTACAGGAGAGATATCACAGTCAATGAATAATGAAGATTTAAAAAGAGCAGCTGCCAATTTGGTTCTTAAATATCAACTGATTTGAATTCCGACGAATTTTCTTCAGAAATATGTAGTTTCAAAAATCTTGCAATTGCTATTATTCTAGACATAAAAGCCGCAGCTAAAGCACAGTTATATCCAAATGTTGAAATTGCCCTAAGAATTTTTTTGACATTTCTAGTTACTGTGGCTTCTGGTGAAAGAAGCTTTAACAAGTTGAAGTTAATTAAAAATTATTTGAGATCTTCACTTGACCAAGAAAAATTAGCTAACATGGCAATTTTACCAATAAAACAAGAAACAACCAGTCAGATTGCATTTCTAATTCCACTTTTCTTATTCTGATTATCATAAAGTGAATCCTCAGATTATCATAATGGAAGAGGGCGCCATTTAGCAATGTTGCCTCAGGTGACAAATTGCCTAAAACGTGCTCTGGACTGCTGTATTTACCACGGTCTATAGAAGTAAATGGTCGTTCAACTCCCGTCATTTTCCATTGTTAAGGGAAGCTAGGGAATTCAGATCACGCTAGGAGCGGCATAGTCGCAATGGACTTTCTGCGCTCTATGCGGTACCTAGCGTGATCTGAATTTCCTAATTTGTAAAGTTATTTTATTTATTTAGTTGATGCCCAAAATTAATAGTGAGCTATGTAATGCATTCAGTAGTTGGATTGTCAATTATTTCTTTAAGATTATGTAGAATACATTTATTTCGGCAGTATTATACCAATAATTCCGGCTGCATTGAAACTGAAAATGAAACGAAATTTCTAGCTCACGATAGGGCGGCGCTGCATGCGTTTTTAGTCCGATTGTACATGCAGCGCCATTTTTCAATTGAGTTGGATGACCATCTACTATCTAAAGACTATGGTATTTACTTAACAGTCGATTTTTGCCCCCTCTATTGCTTGACTTTGGCTATAGCCCAACTTAACAATGTATTACGATTTCAGCAACAAATACGAGGGGAGATCAAAAAGTAATGTCGCGTATTTTTTTGCTCGAAAATGACGGCAGATATGAGAAAATTGCGATATATACAAGTTAGTTTGGTTCATTGTTAAAGTTTCCTGTTAGTGTCGTGTGCATCCGCCCAGACTAGCGACTTGACAGTCCAAACAAGATGGCGGCTCTCATTTCATCGTCCAGTGCTTTTGAGCGGCGGAGTGTTATGCGTTTTCTTTGTGCAAAAGGACTGAAACCAGTCGATATCCCTAAGGAAATTGTATCGGTGTGCGGAGGTGATATCGTGCAGCTCCGAACAGTACAACCTAGGTGCAAGGCTCTTAAAGAAGGACGAGAGGACCTGCTGGACGAACATCGCTCTGGCCGGCCGCGGGAATCCATGATTGACAGCAACATTGCCGCTGTTGAAGCGCAAGTGCGGGAGAACAGGCGGAATACCGTGAGAGAAACTGCTGCAACGTTGGATATTTCATATGGGAGGGCGTACGACATTGTTCACGAGCTTTCGCAAAGTGTCATGCAGATGGGTGCCACGACAGTTGACGGCCGAACATCAAGGTGCTCGTTTCGATGCTTGTTTGCTGCATCTCACTCAATACCAGGAGGAGAGTCAGGATTTTTTGGATCGAATCATCACAAGCGATGAATCATGGGTCCACCATTTCACGCCCGAAACCAAGATGCAATCGGCGGTTTGGAAACACACCTCATCTCCCACAACTAAAAAGTTCAGAACTGCCATCAGCCAGCAAGGTCATGTTGACATGTTTTTTGGATTGCCGTGGTCCGATACTGCTTGAGTTTCTTCCACCGCATACCACTGTCAGTTCCGAACGCTACAGATGCACATAGAGGAATCTTCGAGCGGCCATACGTAGGAAAAGATCTGACGTGGCAATCGAAACGGGTCACTGTAAAACACTGCTTCATCCTCCACAAGCCCGGACCTCGCTCCCAGTGAATAACATATCTTCGAACCGTTGAAGAAGTCACTGGCCAGTCAGCATTTCCGTGACGACAACGAGGTGAAATCGGCAGTTCGCAACTGATTCCACACTCAACCGGACGACTTCTATCGACAGGGCGTGGAAAAACTTGTCCACCGCTGGGATCGTTGCCTCAATCGGCTTGGAGATTATGTGGAAAAATAAAAGTTGACTTGTTCTATCGAATGTACATGTGTTTATTTTTTTTCCCGGTCCCGATTTTAGAGAAAAAACATACGCAACATTACTTTTTGATCACCCCCTAGTACTTAACATTAGCTGTTATACTCTATCCTACTTTGGCAACAATGTCTAACAAATGAAATAGGAAGTTTAACTGGACACGCCCACTTCAACTTTCGTTGGACAGAGTATAGTTTATTAGGTTGTACGATCGTTAAAATACATTGTTAAGTTTGGGCTGTAGCCAAAGTCAAACGATAGAGGGGGCAAAAATCGACTCTTCAGTAAATGCAGCAGTCCAATTGTTAGACTCCAACAATGGAATTCGCTCTAGTGCACAGACCAGATGATTAAAAGACCCCAATTTTGGCTTTGTGAACTCAAAATATTTTCGTTTTCGCTTTAGCTTTAGGTGAGGAAAATACTTCAATTTGTTGTGATACTGTGAGATACAGGTTCAGATGGTTCCCTTGTAAGTGAAATCACTAAATAATGATAATTGTGTGATATTCCAGGTGCTAAGGGAGCTGCCATCAAACGAAAATATGAAAAACTGATTTCGGAAATCTTGATTTAGAAGCGGCCAAGCTCCTTGTAGGAGAGACTAGCAATGAAACAGGGATAATGGACCCATCAGTGGATGTAGAAAGAAGCTTCTCGAATGATAATCGGCAGAGTTTCAGCTCTGAAAAATTTTAAGAAAAATTTGATAATCACATGTAATTCGTATAATAATGAATATGTACTGTATGCCGTCTTCACTAACTTTAATGTTTTAATTATTAATAATAAAAATAAATGTTATGTCTAATTTAATTTTACTTTTTGATGCTTTTTTTGACTGCCTGTTTTCTGAGTTAACATCCGAGCCCTAATAATAAATGTTAAAGAATAGCTTATTAGGAATAAATAAATCAGAAATAATAATAATAAACTGCAACAGGACAAAAACAATGAAGTCATATTAAGTGGGTTAATTTCAGTCAACTACCGTTTAAAGATTAACGTCTCATGATATCGATTATGCAAGCCAACAAAAAATAACCTTATGAGCTGATTTTGTGCTGAATCCGTATCTGATCTCAGTTTTCTTCTCTCACCCACAGATTTCTTGTTTTTCAATTAAACATTTTAAATTATTCAAAGTTGGGGCCTGATAAACTTCCTTGTAGTCGAAAATATGGATACTTTAACATTGTAGTCGTTTCTCTTCACACTCATTACTTTAACATTACAGTTTCTATGTGCATAACTTTGAAACGTCACGCGATAGAAAATAATCTAAAAGCAGTTTCGGATTCAGCACACTAAAAACCACAAGAAAAAGGCAAATTCATTCAAAAAGTCTTCTCATCGTTGGCATGCGTTGTTAATTTAATTTTAAAAAACAATGTTACATAATAGTCTATTTTACCCTGTTTTTTTTCTTCCTTCTCACAGCCATAAATCTGACCAGAGCTACTGGAGTGGTACGGACCCTGCTATGTGGAAGGATGAGTTCGTCGGTATGCGAGACATACTCGAAAAATTTGCCAACATCCCTAAAGAAGATATCACGGGCGTCCGCGTACCTTTCCTCAAGGTTGGAGGTGATGCCCAATTTGAGGTAAATTTTAATGTATGAATAATTCTTTGTACGATTTTTCCATACAGTAATCGGCCGAATTCACGACCATTTTAAAGAGCATTATCAAGATATTCTTGTAGATGAAGTAAGGGAGAGCGGGGTAATGACGGTCACCAGCGTATTTCATATCTGCTTTGTAGTAGAAACACTCCAGCACATGCTTCCCCTCATCGCCGTTTGGGGAAACTACTGGCGATTGAGTCGCCACCTTGGCATTATCTGTTCGGCTGTAGTGTTATCAAGTTGTATTCACCGTCTTACTTTCTAAGAAATTAATTTACGAATTTAAGAATGTATTTTTATCATAAACTCTACCATGTAATGCTGAATCGCACATCTATTTTAATAGTTACATAGATAGTTATTTTGTTTTTAAGTCTACAATATTGCTTGCTCTTGAGGTAATGGCAGTCAGTAATTCTGGTGATGATGGAAGAGCTGATATATATTGCATCTATACGGATTTTGGGCGAGATGGTGAACTTTGGTATCACTGCACTTCTTGCGATCTGTGAGCACATCAAGCCTGCTCTAGACGCTCTATAAACAGATGGGAAGCACCAGATGGCTTTGTATATCCAGACGTTTTCAGTGTGAATTCCTAGTGAACCCTTCATTGCACATTCGGTCCCTATAGAAGTCTTTCGTTTTTTGTTTTGTTTGTGTTTAACTTGTTTAAAAATATTTCCATTCTAGTCCAATTAAATTTATTATCTAGGCAGGTTTGTTCATTTAGAGTTCAACTTAAGTATATTCTCCTTTTAGGGGCCATTCAAGTATTACGTAAAGCAGTTTTTGAAGATTTTTGACGCACCGTAACGTTTCGCTTTACCCCCCCCCCCTTTAACGTTACGTAACACCCAAGTAACCATTTTTAAATAAAAATTTCAATTATGTCCCGCAAAATACAGGCAAATCATTAAAATATCTTTTGTTATTGTTTCCATCGCGTTTGCAGTAACAATAAATAAAAGAAGACATTCTTATTAATTTGCAACGCATGCAAGCGTACGTTATTTATTTTATTCATTCATGTTGCTCTATAAAAAACGATAATACATAATGAATAAGCTTGCTAAGTTTTACATTAAAATACAAATTAAATGTACCTGAAGTACGAGAGAGTAGTCAAAATCTACTCACAAAAGCCAAAACTTTGGTTAAAATCAGCCTTCCAGAAGAGTACTCGTACATTAAAATATGCTGAAACTTGTACTGTCTATGTTGAAATATGTTAAAGTATGTTTAAACAGTCAAAAATTTGTACTAATAAACCTCAACTCAAAATAACATTATTTATGCAGTTAGAGGGAGAAGCCGTGGCCTGGTGGACTTTCATGAACACGCCAGTTCTGTGAAGTTAAGCAACACCACTGGATGGGTGACCGTTAAAAAAGTTTTCAACCACTATGCCGGTCACAACCCAGATAGGAATGTTGGATGGAAGGGGTACAGATACTGACATTCGTAAAAAGGACCAAGACGTCAAATAGTCATCCTAAATTTGGCGACTCCAACGGGCGATGGGCCAATGGATGATATTATCATCATCATCATCATCATCATCATCAATGCAATTAGAAACTGGGACTTAACTGAAGTAAACGATTTTAGTCAAAATATAATCATAAAAAAGAAAACTTTGGTTAAAATCAGCCATAATTAATAATACGTCTTAATCAAGTAAAAAAAATCAATTCAAACAGGAATCACTCCTCCTCCGTCCACGGGTTTGCCAGCCACTCTGACTCTTTCATAACCTGCGTCCGGAGAGCATACGAAAACGGTTCAGGAATTGTCAAATCACGTGCATCAACTTCGTCTTCGTCGAACCAATCGGCATCCTCGGACGATGTTTCGCAACGGCGCACAATAAAGAGAAGCTCATTTGCCCTTCTGGCAGCAAGTCGCTATGGCTGTACTCTACTTTCGCGACGTTCATGTGCAATCTTGCCATGCAACATCAACACTGTACATTTGCACGCTCTTTTAGGATAAGAAATAGATCCCGCAGGTTGCACACATTCTGTTTTTGAGATCGGATTCATAGCGGACTCGCACTTGCTCGTTTTTTTTTAATTTTAACAAAAACTTAATGTTACGTAACGCGTTGTTTGATCCCCCTTCCCCCCTGTAACGCACCGTAACGTTTTACAAGACCCCTCTCTCCCCCAACTGCATTACGTTATACTTGAACGGCCACTTACACCAAAACCATAGCAAGTACAAACCTCATTTCCATAAAATTTGGGACAGGGTGAAAACATGCGACACAGCAAAAATATTGATACATGATGCATTAACTCATTTTATTTCAAAAGAAGATAGTTTATTGGGTAGGTATTAAACATTTCGGAACCAAAAATTTAACTAATAGTAATAAATATTAGGTTTTTTGAGAACTGGCAGTTGCAACACACTCCGAAAATGTTGGGACAGTGGGCGAATTACCATTGGGTGACATCACCCTTCCTTCTGATCACGCTTTGTAGCCGTCGAGGAACAGATGATACCAATTTCTATACCGTTGCAACAGAATTTGTTGCCACTCCTGCTGCACGAAAGTTTTCAGCTGTTGAACTATTCGGGATCGTCGTTGACGTAACTTCCTCTTAACAATTTGCCATATATTCTCTATTGGGGACAAATCAGGACTGCAGACAGGCCAATTTATCGCCCGAATTCTTCTCTTGCGTAACCACTGTCCTGTAATGCGAGCGCTGTGGTGTTTAGCATTACCTTGTTGAAATAGAAAGGGACGGGTTCCAAAAAGACGTCGCCGGAAGGCAACACATGTTCCTCTAAAATTCCAATATATGCACATGTATTAACGGTGCCGTTGCAGATGTGCAAGTTTCCCAATCCATTGGCACTCATGCAGCCCCAGACGATTATTAAAGCAGGCTTCTGTATAGCACGTTGGTAACAGGCAGGATTGTCCTTTTCGTCTTTGGTCCTAAGTACATGCCGACGATTTTCGACAACAACAAACCGGTTACCACAAAAGACGTCGCCACTGGGCGTCAGTTCACTTCATATGGGTGCGTGCCCAAGCCAGACAGGGTTTCAGATACACCCTGTATAACAAAAATGATGTACTTGGAGTATGTATTTTTTATTTTATTGTGATTTGTTCTTAAGCGATAGTCATTACCTCGTTCTCCCTGTCGATTTTAAGTTGCGATTCCAAAAATGAGAAGAAATAAGTGGGAAAAGGGCCAGTTTTACAATTTTTCTTCGAGGATTGGTCGAAAAGTAATGCCTTCATGGCTGTAACTTTTTTATTTGCTAATGGATTTTCAAAATTCTTTTTATATCTGATACTTACATTTGTCCTCTGTGTAATGCACTATTCACTTTTCGACATAGTCCCCATCCCTTTCCACGCATTGCGCCAACGCGTGACTAGTCGGGTGAACCCGTCGGAGAGGAATTCCGGTGTTGTTGTCGACGCCAGGATTGAATGGCGCCAATGGATAAGTCTACTTTCTTGATCGACGTCTTGGAAACAAGCCAACCGGCCAGGTAGCACGTGCTTTTTTCTTGACATCTGGTCTGATTGTGCCTCGATCGCTTACGATTGGTATGACAATCTGCCTTTTAGGAATTAGCACTGAGAAATTTATCATTAAATTTCCTGACATTCTTTTATGGATGACCAGAGCACGACGGGCACATTCTAACCATCCGCGGGGGAGGCGTTAGAATTCTAACCATCTAGCGCCGTTGTTGCTATACAGGGTGTTCTCGAATAACGTGTACAAACTTGGCGGGGGAAATGATAGAGGGATCAAATCTAAGCAACATTTCCCTCTTTCATTTTTTTTCTCTGGGGCAGTGTTTTTGAGATTAAAAATGTTGAAATCCTACCTACAGGAATACTGTTCGGGTCTCAAGAGAATACCTCTGAATTGGTATACGCGACACCAGTGGGATCCGATGAAGAGCTGGTAGCCAGAATCGCCATAGCTGCGGACCAGATTCGCGAAGAACCAGGAACTTTTGAACGTGTGCGTCAGTCCATACGACGACTTTGTGACAGGCCTGCTATGTAAAGCATGCATTCATGCCAGAGGGAATCAATTTGAACACTTATTGTAAAACATTTGCATGATTCATAAAAAAACAAGTCGCATTATTGTACTGTAATGCAATGTGTTTTTGTTCTTTTTATTACATGATTGACCATGATTTTGACGTGTTCCAGAATCAGGGATTGAGTGGCATATTACGTGTACGCGACGTTCAACATTTTTTATCTCTAAAACAGTGCCCCAGAGGAAGAAATGAAAGAGGGAAATGTTGCCTAGATTTGATCCCTCTATCACCCCCCCCCCCCCCAAGTTTGTACACGTTATTCGAGATCACTCTGTATACGTATCTCTTAAAGCAATGCATGTTAAGTTTAGTCCGTGAGTTGCATTAAACCGAAAAAAAAAACATAAACAAATCAATTTCCAAAAATTCCTGAAATACGAGGGTCGTTCAGAAAGTAAAGAACGATTGGGTGTATCTCAAGAAAAAACAAAAGATATCAAAACAAAACTGTATTTGCTATAATACAAAACTTAACATCACTTTTTTACATAATCGCCATTGTTATTGAGACACTTCTCATAACGAGACACAAGTTTTTCAATGCCGATGTTATACTCATCTGCCGCCAGTGACTGAGTCACACGCATTCTCCTTCAAAACACGGAAAACCATCTTCAAAAAGTGCTATCCAAAACAAGAGACGTGTAATATTGTTTGCAGGGATTGTGTTGATTCATGACAACGCTCGGCCTCATGCAGCTGCAACAACACAACAAAAATTGCATCGTTTCAAGTGGAACGTTTTTGATCATCCCCTTACAGTCCCGACTTGGCGCCTACTGATTTTCACCTTTTCCTAAAATGAAGGGATTTCTCGGGGGAACACACTTCCAACGTGATGATGCACTTAAAGAAGCAGTAACTTCATGGCTTCAGTCATTGGCGGCAGACAAGTATAACATCGGCATTGAAAAACTTGACTTTCTAGACGACCCTCGTATTTCCAGCGACTTTTATTATGACAGTCCTAATCTTCTTTAGCAGAGCATGTTTCATCTATCTATAGTTCATGTGAAAGATAATTAAAGCATTTTTCAAGTAGCAGAAATCTTCCGCTCAGGATTAGTATGTACGAGGGGCGATTGATAAATAAGGTCTCCATGGCTGTAACTTTTTTATTTGTTAACCGATTTTTAAAATTCTTTTTGTATCTTATACTCACATTTGTCCTCTATGTAATGCACTGTTCACTTTTCTACATAGTCCCCATTCCTTTCCAAGCATTGTGCCAACGCGTGACTAGTTGGGTGAACCCGTCGGAGAGGAATTCCGGAGTTGTTGTCGACTCCAGGATTAAATGGCAGCGTTTACCGCGCCGTCAGAACCAACTCATGTCCCTTAAGGGGCTTTTTCTTCTTTGGGAAGTGGTGAAAGTCGCAATGTGCAAAGTCTTTCATTTTCGAACTGCAATTTTTCATCCTTGAACTGCAGGCGCTGCAACGCCTCTGGTGTGTGGTGACTCGTGTGCGGGCGGACGTTATCATACTCCAGAAGAGGGTCCAAAGCTGCCATTCAATCCTGGGGGTCTAGGCTGAACTCATCGACAAGCTGTCGATCTCGACAAAATCTAACCGTCGATAAGTGGCATATTACACATTTATAAACAAGTTTACACACGTATGGCTAGATGATGTACACTGATATACACAAGTTTACACACATGTACACATTTAAGCATGTATACACATAAATCCATACATAAACACATACCTGTAGACACACTCTATTATTATTTTCACAGTTCAAGTTTCGTAGCACAAGAGAGTATTTCATGTATGTAAATATTTTTAAACAGGTTTTTGTTAATATTTTTAGAAAATGTGTATTCTTGAGGCTATGTGTATTTAGCCTGCAGGCCGGAAACGAAAGAAAAAAGATTTTAATAAGAAATCTGTTGCTAAATTCTGAAATAACGATCGCCAAGTGCGTAGTCGACTGCTCTTGAATTGTAGACAAGAATAAGGCAGTTGTCGATGGTCAAAGATGGCCCCCTGGTGTCGACAACAACTCCGGAATTCCTCTCCGACGGGTTCACCCAACTAGTCACGCGTTGGCGCAATGCGTGGAAAGGGATGGGGACTATGTCGAAAAGTGAATAGTGCATTACATAGAGGACAAATGTGAGTATAAGATACAAAAAGAATTTTGAAAATCGGTTAACAAATAAAAAAGTTACAGTCATGGAGACCTTATTTATCAATCGCCCCTCATATGATTTGTTAAAGGGCTCTACTCCGTTTAATATTCAGGACATATTCAGTGTAAGAGATATAAAAGTATATGTACTCAGTGTTTGTTTTTATGACTCGTTGCAGATGATGAAACAGAACGGATTCCTCTGGGACTGTTCGATTGGAATGCGGAAAACAGAACCTGGAACGTGGCCATTCTCTTTGGATTATCCTGCTCCAATTACTTGTCCCGTGGGAACATGCCCTAAAAAAGCTTATGATGATGTGTGGGTGGTTCCCATGCTTGACCTGTTCAATGCACAAGGTCAGCCATGCGCTATGTTAGATACGTGCCTGTTCGCTGACGAAAAAGAGTTGAAGGATATATTCCACACTAATTTCAATCTCCAATACAAGGGAAACAGGGCTCCTTTTGGTCTGTACACCCACGCAGCTTGGTTCCTGCAAAACGACACGCACTTCGATGTCTATATGGACTTCATCAAGGAAATTAACAATCTCCCGGATGTCTACATTGTGACAGTGAGCCAGGCCCTAGAGTACACTAGAAAGCCAGTCCCCTTAGATTCTCTCGAAACTTACGGACCGTGGTTAACCCAGTGTCACCCGAAGCAGTCGAACTGTAAGAGCCAGCCCAACTGCAGATGCATGAAGCAAGAATCCTGGGGCCCAAGCGAGCGGTATATGAAGATCTGTGGCGATTGTCCACACTCCTACCCGTGGGTCGGAGATCCTTTAGGAAAAGGCGATGGTAAGGAGCCAAAGTGCCATTAAAAATGTTCTCAGTTACATTTTTAAACAATTGCACTACAAGAGAAGACTTCTCAAATAAATTCAATGCGAAAATATGTCGATTTAAATTCTTTCATTTTATTTTTTATTTTTTATATTACTGGAAATCCAGACAATCACAAATGGTATTTTTCATCTTAGATGCTAATAAAGAAACTTAAAAAAAAAACCCACCACCACGATCACCCTGGTTCGTTATGATGCATTTATTGTGAAATAAAATTTTAAGTTTGAGGAATGAAAGGCCTTTGTTTTTTATATATATATATACACTCTTCATTTAACTGACTTTGATAAAATATTTAATTGTTTTCCTGTTCTCTTCTAATTTTACCGTGTATCTTCTCGGGTTCTATAAAATCTAGAAAATGTCTCATTTTCGGGAAACTTATTTTTAGTGGCACTTCTCTCAGTTTTGGATGGATGGATGGATGGATTTTCAGCCTGCGTTTCCCATTATATCCAGACTAACTGTTTGGGTTGAAAGGATGATGGTGAATTAGACAAACACCATCATCCATGCCCTTGGCGGGATTCGAACCCGCGACTCGCTGGTTACGAGAGTGGTAAGACCTGCGCCTCAACGTTCTCGGCCACCGAGCCGGCTCTCTCAGTTTTGTTGACGTTAATTTATAACGAATCTTATTACGAGGCTATCCAGAAAATAAGTTCCGTTTTTAAATACTGCCACTGTAGCGCTTCAGTCGTGATTGTGCGCACGCGTGCTACGTGTGATGATTTTGTTGCCCTTCGTCTGCTTCGTGGGAAGTATTTACAATGTCTCAGAAAATCAAGACACTCCGCCGTGTGAAATTCGCAGAAGTCTATTGCAAAACACTTGAGAAATTGTGACATGCAATTCAGAATATGCGACTTGATATGGTTACCCGGAGTGTTATGCTGATTCACGACAATGCACGCCCACACTCAACTCAATATCTCCTCTGGAAACCATTCGTTCTCCCCTATAGTCCAAATCTTATACCAAGTGATTTCCATATGTTCAAATATATAAAATCTTCCGCAACGACGACTACCTCAAACAAGCCGTTTGCATGTGGTTTGCGAGACAGGCGGCACCTTTCTATGACAAGGGAATACAAAGACCTCTTACAAGTGCCTTAACGATCGTGGAAATTAAATAGAAAAATAGTGTAAGGTGTGTTTTTCAAATACCAGCAAGCGCCTTTGCTAACGTTTTCTTGTTTGTTTTTAATGTCCCGTTGGAACTTACTTCCTGGATAACCCTCGTACAAGGATACAACGAAATGGCTGTACTCCATTCCAATTTCCGATTTCAGTTGATAGATCCTACTGCAAAGGAGAATTAACAGTGTCTAACAACTGAAATCGAAAATATAAGTGGACATCCCCATTTTTGTTCATTGGAGAGCATATAATAATTTTACTGCTTCTACACAGGGTTGCCAATTTATTAGGTACGCCTTACAAAGTAAGCAAATTGAATGACTGCATGATTTACGTAACACATGAATCACAAATCACGGTATAAATCTTGAAGCAACTTTTCTATTCTTAGTTAAGCGTCAAACCATACCAAAAATGGGAAAAAATCAGTGATCTGACTGACTTTCAGCGTTGCATGGTGGTAGGTGCAAGACAGGTTGGTATATGAGCATTTCAGAAACGGCGACTCTCTTAAATTTTTCACGTATCACAGTTTGAATTTTATCGAGAGTGGGTCAAGGAACAAAAAATATGTAGCCAACAGAAAACCCTTGTTGATGGAAGAGGCCAGAGGAGAATGTCGAGAACAAAAAGGCAACAATCGCACAAATTACTGTTCATTACAGCTCAGATAGCCAAAAAACAATATCAGAACGAACAATTAGTCCCACTTTGGCTCAAGGGTTACCAAAGCCAAAGATCATCTCGGTTACCAATGCTGTCAGAGAAGAACAAGAAAGTGCGCCTCCTGTGGGCACTTCAGCACGAGGGTTGGACCACAATAAGGTTGCCTGGTCAGATGAATCTAGGTTCTGCTGCATCATGTTCATGGAAGGCTTAGAATATGGCGAAAACAACGTGAAGTCATGGACTTTTCATGTCTGGTGCGGTCTTTGCAAAATGGTGGAGGCGAAATAACGGTGTGGGGTAATGTTTTCTTGACATGAATTGGGTCCTTTAATATCTGTAGATGGTCGTTTGAACGCCAAAGTATACATAAACATTGTTGCAGATTAAGTTCACTCCTTCATGCTCACAGTTTATTCGCACGCAGATGGCTCTTTCCAGTAGGAAAATTCCCCAGTACATAGGCACAGAATCACTATGGATTGCTTCCAGGAGCATGACAGCGAGTTCTCCTTGATGCAATGGCAGCTCAATTTCCAGATATTAACCTCATTGAGCAGCTTTGGGATGAGCTGTGGACCGTTCGCTCCTTGCCTACATCTCCGTCGAATCCCCGGAAATTGCGTGAAGCTCTCATGTCTGCATGGGCAATATTCCTGTTGAATCCATGCCCAACCGAATACATGCGGTTTGGAGAGTCAATGGAGGTTCACCACGCTACTAAACAAGTGTACAGTCTATTCCAAATGCGTTTTCACTTAGGTGAATGACGTTCGGCTTCAACTCGACTTCTTGCCTGGTCCGATTAATTTCACTGGTTTAATGTATTGCAAGGACGCCGAACATCATTCCCTAAGTGAAAACGCATTTGAAATAGACTGTACAGTCGGATGTAAAAAGGTTTTTACCTGCTCCGTAGGAACTGAGCTTATGGGATTGATCGGTTGCAAAATCAGGTACTTTTACTGAGAGTCAAGGCAGATTAGACTGGACCTATCCCTTCTGAATAAAAATAGGGTAGCAGGTATACACTTGGGATGTGCTATTCACGCGCTCAACTATGACTTAACTTTAAACCTTTATGCACCGGACTGTACCTAATACAGTGGCAGTTCAGTGTGGAATAAGAGGGAAAGAAAGAGTTTTTTAAAAAAATACGCTTTATTATATGTTTTATTATAATATCTCTTCAGGCGTGACCACCGAGAGAGAAGGCCTCCGCAATGAAACTGAATACATTGTTACGTCATCATAGATAGTGCAAATTCAGGGCTTATTATTGGTAGAAATAAGAATAACAATGCACTATCTATGTGATGCAACAATCTATTCAGTTTCATTGCGGAGGCCTTCTCTCTCGGTGGTCACGCTTCAGGCAACACCTCCTAAAGAGAAAGCCTCTGCACGGAAACGTCATACATTGTTACATCATCATAGTAGTGCATTGTTATTCGTATTTCCACCAATAATAAGTCCTGAATTTGCACTACTACGATGATGTAACAATGTATGACGGTTTCCGTGCAGAGGCTTTCTCTTTAGGAGGTGTTGCTTCAGGCCGGCGTCAACAATTAATTTAGCAACAATAAACGACGGATACATTTAACCCTCGTCATAACGAATTGTTTGTTGTGGCAATTGGACAATTCGTAGTAATGAATTAGTACCATTAAAACATGAACCAGTGAACCGATTTAAAAGAATGTTTTTTTAACATGAATTGTCATCGGTCCTGCACATGTGTATCAAATTTCAACTCTCTACCTTTTCGGGAAGTAGGTTAAATTCGACTTCCAAGATTTGTTTACAAAGTTACAAGTGGAGCTAATATAAGCGTATTAATAATTCAAAAAGTACACACTGGCAACTGAATTAGAAACACGTGTTTAATATTTTATTGGACCCTCTTTAGCCCCAAGGTGGCAATGAGTCAAATGATGTTGAAGCACTTGTAATACTCCGTTCGCACTAGGACGTTGAATCTAAATCAGCAGCTTGAACTATGTATTTTTCTGCATTTATGTTACCACACATTCCACGAGCTGTGATCGCCCGGTGCTCCGAATGGCACCCCACACCATAACAGAAAAACTACCATGCTTAGACAGTTGGTTGCAGTCGGTTCAGATTTAAATCGAACTACATTCGAAGTGCGAACGATAGCGATCTGGATTCGAACTAAATCGAAGACCACACGCTCACCAGACATTCCCTCAGACAGTCTCACAGATTTGTTGGAAGAGGAACTCGCTGCCGCGTATGTCATTCCAGTATGTTCCAAACACTTTCTATGGGGTTTAGATCTGGGGCGACCAGTTTACACAACGGAGGTTGCATAAAATGCAGTGATGCGCATTGTAGTCCACGAAAATGCCGTGACAGATAAAAAAAAATGCAGCAATGCAAGTTGCAGAATGGACTTAGACGGTAGCAATAGTCGACTTGTGGAACGCACTGGACCTTTTATGAATATCAAGCAGAAGACGCTCCATATTTAAAAAATTGTGTATGACATTACTGTCAGACTTTCAGTTGTCTTGATAAGGCATGCAGAATCGATTGCCAACGCGGGAGATGGTAGAAAAGTTGGTACCTTTTGTTGGGACGCAATGGTACAAAAGTTGTATCGGGATTCGCTAGACAACATAACATTCTTCCAGTCTTCACATGCGTATCTAGTCACGTCGTTTCAGATGCCATTGTAAGCAAAATTTCCTGTTCTTTGCAGAAATCAGGGATTTTCGCATACGCATATGAGACCTCTCAGGCCTCTTCCTACGAGGTCCACTGCAAGAGGTCCCAGGTCCGCTTCGGCAAAGTAAGGAATGAAAAGGCAGGAGGGAACAAATTAATTAACTTTTATTTCTTGAGAAATAGTTAAACTAATTCAATAATTGGATTTATTGAGGTACACGTTTATTGGTTAATCTATACCTATAAAAAAAATGTAACCGACCCGCTGTCTGTATATAGAAAATATTTAAGAAAATCTTATGCGACAAGTCTTACTAATACTAACAGAAGCCAAAACAATCATTTTTAGAATTTTTGTCTGTCTGTCTGTATGTTTGTTTCTTGCCTTATCACGCAAATACCACTACACGAAAATTAATGTGGTTTTCACAGTTGCATTGTTTTAGGTGTAACTTAAAAATTTTGTATGATTTATCATGATACGCCGTCTAAAAGCCGAGTTCTAGGCTATACTCTATTAAGCTGGTAGCTGAATACAAGCTGACATACGGTCAAGGTATACTTTAGTTTACAAAACAAATAACAATTTCCGGTATGAATTCGTAGTGGACTACTCCTTTGCAATAAAAAACTCTCACAAGCATGACCTTTCCTTTGGAGCGATCAGCATGGAACTTCTGTGGTTGGGGGACGAGCTTTTCATACGGATGATTTCTTTTTGTTTGAGAGTCGTAAAGAAAGCACCATGTTTCATTCCCCGTGATGATTCGCCCTAAGAGACTGGGATCAACTGAATGCGAAGTGCGCCTCACACTAAGCTATATATTTGCGCGCACAGCGCATGTTTCAACCCGTGCAAAGACACGTGTTTTATTTCAACCTGGCAATAATATGAAAGGCCTCAAGATCGTAAAAAATTTTATACGAAGGATGTTCAAAAAGTTCGGAAACAGTCTCTTTTAAGACGTTTCTATGTATAATGAAATATATTGGTTCACAAATAGTTTTTTTGCCATAAGGGCAACAATACATTAACAAATAATTACCAAGTAATATAAATTATTTTTTATAATAATTGTAATCCTGGCATGAGTAGTAATAATAAACAACAGTCAAATTTTTTTCATGAATTTTTTATGGGGTAACGATAAAGGGTTAAGGGGGATAATGTCATAAAAAGTAATAAATAAATAAATAAATAAATAAATAAATAAATAAATAAATAAACCATTAAGGAATGACATAACCAAGTACCAAAAGGTTAAACTAAACCATTCGCGTAACTATATTTTTAAACAGCCCTATGTTAACATTGTAAGTTTCTAATGGACCATGAAGATACCATTACAACACTTACCTTTGAAATGATTTCAACTATCAATAATATTACGTTATATTCCTTCATGACACATCATTCCAAGTTGTTTGATAAATTATATGACATATTTTAGCATTGAAAGTTCCAATGAACCATAATGTTTCCACTAAACCAGGTTCCTTGAAACCAATTTGGACTATCAATAATTTTACGTTAGGTTCATTCATGACACATCATTCCAAGTCGTTTGATATATTACATGCCATATTTTAGCATTGAAACTGCAAGGAACCATAATGGTTCCACTAAACCAAGTGCCTTTGAACTAAATTCGACTATCAATAATTTTACGTTATATTCAAACACGACTTGTCATTCCAAATCTTTTGGTATATTACATGCCATATTTTAGCATTGAAAGTTCCAATGAACCATAATGGTTCCACTAAACCAGGTTCCTTGAAACCAATTTGGACTATCAATAATTTTGCGTCATATTCATTTATGACACCTCATTCCAAGTCGTTTGATTTGTTACATGCCACATTTTAGCATTTAAAGTTCCAATGAAACATAATGGTTCCACTAAACCAGGTTCCTTGAAACTAATTTCAACTATCATTAATTTTACGTTATTTTCATTCATGACACATCAATCCAAGTCTTTTGATATATTACATGCCATATTTTAGCATTGAAAGTTCCAATGAACCATAATGGTTCCACTAAACAAGGTTTTCTTGAAACCAATTTGGACTATCATTAATTTTACGTAATATTCATTCATGACACCTCATTCCAAGTCGTTTGATATATTACGTACATGCCATATCTTATGAGTGAAAATTTTTGAGGGTGTCATAAGAGTATCATTAGAGCACGTGCCATTGTTTCGATTACGAATTGTTTGATACATTACTTATTTGCACCACCCTGTATCTGTCCATTGAAAACTGCTAGGTGGGGTCGTGAAGGTACCATTTGTGCACGTGCTATTGAACTGATTTAGATAACATTTGTGATTGGTTCTTGTCATGTACCATATTCATCGACTGACGAAAATAGTAATGATCAACCCCTTCTATCTCGTCATTACGATTTGTTTGATATATTACTTAATATATCTTCCCATTGAATATTGCTTGGCGAGAAAATAGAGGTACCATTGGTGCACGTGCCAATGAACCGATTTAGATAATATTTGTGATTGGTTCGTGCAATGAACCATATTCATCGAATGACGAAAACAGATTTTTAAAATCTTTCATAGCCTCGGAGGAGTTTGAGTTACAGACAGACAGACAAACACGTTTCCCCAAACTGATAGCATAAAGCACCTTTCGGTACTTAATAAATAAATAAACCATTAAGGAATGACATAACCAAGTACCGAAAGGTTAAACTAAACCATTCGCGGAACTATATTTTTAAACAGCCCTATTGTAACATTGCAAGTTTCTAATGGGCCATAAAGATACCATTACACCACGTACCTTTGAACCAATTTCGACTATCATTAATTTTACGTTATATTCATTCATGACACATCATTCCATGTCGTTTGATATACTACATGCCATAATTTTGCATTGAAAGTTCCAATGAACCATAATGGTTGCACCAAACCAGAATTGTTCCACTAAACCAGGTTCCTTGAAACCAATTTGGACTATCATTAATTTTACGTTATATTCATTCATGACACTTCATTCTAAGTCGTTTGATATATTACATGCCATATTTTAGCATTGAAAGTTCCACTGAACCATAATGGTTCCACTAAACAAGAATGGTTTCACTAAACCAGAATGGTTCCACTAAACCAGGTTCCTTGAAACCAATTTGGACTATCATTAATTTTACGTTATATTCATTCATGACACGTCATTCTAAATCGTTTCATACTGGGTGTTTCAAAAATGACCGGTATACCGGTATATTTGAAAAATCAATCATATGTTGTCCCATGTGTTGCATTATGCTTGGGACAACAGTAAATTTTCAGGCAGACAAACTTTCGAAATTATTTCACGGTGTATTTCTATCGCTGCCCGTTTAGATTTTTCAAATATACCGGTCATTTTTGAAACACCCGGTATATTACATGCCATATTTTAGCATTGAAAGTTCCAATGAACCATAATGGTTCCACTAAACCAGAATAGTTCCTCTAAACCAGGTTCCTTGAAACCAATTTGGACTATCATTACTTTTACGTTATATTCATTCATGATACATCATCCCAATTTGTTTGCTATATTACATGCCATATCTTATCATTAAAAATTTTTGTGGGTGTCATAAGGGTATCATTAGGGCACGTGCCAATGTTTCGATTACAACCATTTTCAAAATGGTTCATTTCCTGAACCATATTTATCAATTGGCCGAAATAGTAATTTATATTCGCTTCTATCTCTTTATTGCGATTTGTTTGACATATTACTTAATATTTCTCTCCATTGAAAATTGCTATGTGGGGTCGTGAAGGTACCATTTGTGCACGTGCTATTGAACCGATTTAGATAATATTTGTGATTTGGTTCGTGCCATATACCATATTCATCGACTGACGAAAATAGTAATGAATAACCGCTTCTATCTCGTCATTACGATTTGTTTGATATATTACTTAATATATCTTCCCATTGAAAATTGCTTGGCGGGAAAATAGAGGTACCATTTGTGCACGTGCCAATGAACCAATTTAGATAATATTTATGATAGGTTCGTGCCATGAACCATACTCATCGATTGACGAAAACAGATTTTTAAAATCTTTCATAGCCTCGGAGGACTTTGAGTTAGAGACAGACAGACAGACAGACAGACACGTTTCCCCACACTGATAGCCTAAAGCACCTTTCGGTACTTTATAAATAAAATATAAATAAAAATTATTATTATTTCTTTTTTTTATTAAAATCGTTGTATATATTTAAATCATTATAAAAAAAAAAAAAAAAAAAAAAAAAGATGACTTTCGAATCTGCAACCCGAAACATTGAATCATGATAATGTTTTAAATGCAACAAATACATAAATATTTTATGCATACATAAACCTTTTATTAATTTATCAATGGACGAGTCTACAGAATCATGTACATGGGTAATACTGAAGAAGGGCTGAGAATAACTGAAGTATGAAATATAAGCACAAGTATCGAGTCTCTCGAAATGTCGAGTCAATATGAGGCGTTGAGCGCAATAGTGGCCCAACCAACAATAATGTTGAAAAAGAGTAACATGTGGAAATAACTTGCTGATAGATTGCTTTTTACAGTGTAAATATGTAAGTATAAAAAGGTTTTTTTTATCTACTACAATATGCCTTTGAAATATTTATCATCAAAATGTCGTATTTTTGTTTTGCGATTTTCTCAGAACATATTTTTTTCGGCTTGGGCCACTTTTGCGCTCAACGCCTCATATAGTGTCTATACTGAAGGTTCCTCTCCTTACTCGCGTCTGTGGTCACAATCGAATGCGGGACAACAAACACGGCACGTGTAAGCTTTTTGCAGTATCTAAAATCTTACAAAGAGTGTATTTTGTATGACGAAAAATTAAAATTATTCTCCTGTAACGCTCTTTTTAGCCGGAAAGTTATTCATAACTAAAGAGAGGAAGGAATTTGTAGAAATATATTAAGCACTTCAAAGTACATAGAAATTATGTAACCAGGGCGTAAATTGTAGATAAGTTGAAGACTTCAAAACCCATCAAAAGATCTAAATGTTTCAAAATAATAAATTAGGAATTAAATTGTGAAATATAAAATATATTTATTGTAATGGAAATGAGTTTTGGATTTATTAGGATTCATTAGTCTTCATTCAAAACGCTGAAAACAAAACAGTAGGCCGGAGAGGGGCCTAACTGGGCCTTGGCTTAGGGCCCTTGCATAAGGGGAGGCACCAGAGCTGTACAGAATGCATTAAGGGGGCACAAAATACAATTAGATACTACAATCTGCCCGGGGACCAATTTACTAAGCTGTGGCACTGGACTAAGTCACAGGGCCGTATCCAAGGGGGGGGGGGGGGGGGGGGGGGGGGGGG
>JAHWFO010017072.1:3084649-3112863 GCA_023313115.1 Rhysida immarginata
CCCCCCCCCCCCCGAAAAAAATTCTGGGTACGGCCCTGCTAAGTCGTTGAATTGATATAATTCAACTGCAATGTCAACCATATTTGTTTTGCTGATGATTGTTTGGGCATCAGTCGTGTTGTTAAATAGTACTACCGTTGACTACATCCCTTGCTGCATCAGTCAACGAAAGCGATGATTTTAACAACACGCGGATTACCTTTATCCGAATTTATTACCATAGATTTGAGTCCATTATCGTTAGGAGGGATTCTTTATACATATGAAACACTGAACAGACTGTTATAAACAAAAAAATGCAACCGTAACTTTGTTTTCTATATTTACAATTGATAATTTAGGAACCAACTAGAGTAATACCGGGGCCATCGTGATCTTTTTTTTTTCTTTACCACGGCTTCGCGCCGTTGGGTAGGGTAAAGTTTTCAACGACTAAATTTGACTCTTTTGCCAGCTTTGAGTAGCTGTATGGGGTTTAATTCCCCATGATAAAATCCGTTGCTTAATAAAATGTCATATTTTTTGTAATTTTAATACTGTTCAATGTAAGAGTGGATTGTTATTTGTTAATGTTGGATTGTCATATTGCTGTATTATCGGTGAATTTATAAATTTAAATATATATTGTTGCAAGAAAAAGGGGGGGGGGGCTGTTCACTCATAAAACCCTTGGGACCTGCGGAAATCCCTGGCAGGTTGTGAAATCCCTTTCCCGAACTACATGAAAGGTTTGACGCCTATTGGTTTCGCGAGTGCGCGCACACACACACACACACACACACATACACACACACATACACGCACGCACGCAAACATTGATTTTTGTTAATATAGATAGAATATGATTCCCACAAACACATTTTTAAAAAAATGTAAACTTTCGCGAGTCCTTTCACTCATGTTTAAGATAATTTATTTAAGAAAATGGAATTGAAATGAAATTGTACAGTCGGCTATAAAAGTATCTAGCCACCTTGCAAGGTTATTTCTATGCAAGGTGGCTAAGTACTTTTGTTGCCGACCGTACATGAAATGCTTTGAAAAACTTGTAAACAGATATGCAAGCAAGAAAAGGGACAAGAAGAGACATGAAAGAAAAAATTATAAATGATATATATGATAGATTAGCTGACCATTCTGCAACCATTGTAGAAAACTATACCACAAGAGAGTAAAATTAGCCAATAAAAATTTTAAAAAGGCAATACAGTATTTATAAAACTAATGAATTTAACTAAAAGAATTTAGCTGGTGTCGATAACAACCTCGTAATTCTTCTCCGACGGTTGGTTTGGTTTGGTTTGTTTGGTATTAACGTCCTTTTCAACTGCTATGGCCATTTCAGGACGGCGTTATAGGGGCCGCAAATTTTGCCTCGCAAGGGTTCTTTAACGTGCAGCCGGCAAACGACTACACGGGACCAACGGCTTTACTTCCCTTCCGAAGGAAGTGCGTGATCTCAGGATTTCCCCCTTCTCCGACGGGTTCGCCTGACTAATCACACGTTGCACAACTATGTAGAAAGGGTTGGGGAGACTGTGTCGAAAACTGATTAGTGCATTACACGTGGGGAAACAAATGTAAGTAAACGCTATAAAACTAATTTTGCAAATAAATGTTACAACCCAGAGAGGCAAAAACTCTTCAAAACACCCTCGAAGATGGTTAGTAATTATTCAAATCGAGGGAAGTTGATTAGTAAATATTCAACTCACCTTAATTTGAATTTTTATTAATTTTGTTTATTATGAAAAATGTTTAAAAATGAATTTTGTTTGTCATTAAAATATATTTTATGAATACAAAGTACGAGCGGTGATCAAAAAAGTAAGGTCACAAAGCTTGCAGTGAAACGTGTAAATTTTATTTCATATAACAGATACAGCCAACTGATAGATAGTACATACGAGCGTACATTAAGTTATTTTTCGACATAGTCTCCATATCGGTTTAGGCACTTGTCGGTTCGTGGGATGAATTTGAATATTCCCTCCTGGTAAAATCCTGTCCTTGCGTGTTGAGCCACGTTGTCGCGAAGTGTTTCACCTCCTCGTCTGAAGCGAATCGCTGGTCTCCTAGGTGGTCCTTCTTGTAAAGAAAAAGAGGTGAAAGTCGCTTGGAGCGAGGACCGGGCTGTAGGGAGGGTGTTCGATGATATCCCAGAGAAACAGATTCAACAGCGTGGTGGTCTTCTGGGTTGTATGGAACTTTCACCTCTCTCCTCACTTGAAGGAGCACCCAGGAGAAACACTTTAGAGAAAACTATATAAATATGAAAACTGAATTGTAAATTCCTAAATAATGAGACTAACGAAAAACTAGAATTTAAACGAATAAAATTGAGGAACCAATAGGTTAAATTAAAAGAGTTGTTATTCTTTTTTATATTCGAGCAGATAAATGCATAATGAAGCGTTATCATAAGCATACTTACGATAATGTTAAATGAAGCGAGCATCAATTGTTGAACCGTTCTGTGTATGCGTCGATTATTTCTTCATATACTATTGCTAAAGCGTTTCTACATAATCAGATACGGTTGAAGCGAGCGATTAGCTTTGACAACAATAATGCCTTGTTCATACTTAAACCGAGTTCTAGAACTCTGAAACTTTGAGAAAAATAAAGTTGTCAAAATCTAATTTCACACTTGAACAACGATTTCCCCACACTTTTCTTTTGTCGATAAGCCGTATCGATTTCGGCGAACAACGATTTCGCCACACGATATTGTCATATACCGCCCTATTTCTCTTCATGGACTTCAGATTGTCCTGCACCTTTGTGCCATATTTCCAGCAAAGCTTTCGTTTCGCTTTCTGACCAATTTGCCCATTTGTTGGCAGCCATTATGATCGAGAGAGTTTGAGCGGCGAGTAGAGGCGGGACTTACACTTGTGACGTCATGCTGACGTAGATTTGTAGAACTCTCTTCTAGAATTTTAAGTTGTAGAAAAGTAGCCATCTTGGTTCGAGTTCTACAAAATGAGTTCAAGTGTGAAAACCGGAGTTTCTGAAAGTGGGCGGGTTTTCTACAACTCTGGTTTAAGTGTGAACAAGGCATAAGTCTAATTAGAATTCAGACATTGATAATCTTAAGCCTAACAGCAATTTACTCTTGATAGCAATTAACTATAGACAACAATTGCTATGGACGTTACGAGTTGTTATATTACATGCCATATCTTACGCCTGTAATCAGAATGAGCGATTTTGCGCATTGGTTTAGGCACTCAAGACCATCGTTGAATACAAATTTCATATAATTGAATTCGTTCTCAATAATGGTTTGAGTAAGAGAAAGAGCATGAACACTCATTCTGAATACGGGTGTTAGCATACGGGTGGTACGATCAGGATACGTACTACTAAACTAATTACCACTATCATTAATTACTCATTACTTTCATTCATAGCACTTCGTTACGACTTGTTTCATATATTACATGCCATTTCTTAGCATTGAAAGTTTTAATTATACCATTTGGTACCATTAGAATACGTACTGTTAAACTAATTACCACTATCATTAATTATTCTTTATATTCATTCTTGGCACTCCGTTACTAGTTGTTCGATATGTAACATGCCATATCTTAGCATTGTAAGTTCCAACAGTACCATGTGGTACGATTAGGAGACGTACAACTAAACTCATTTCCACTATCATTAATTGCTCATTATATTCATTAATAGCACTTCATTACGACTTGTTTCATATATTACATGTCATATCTTAGCATTGAAAGTTTCAATAGTACCATTTCGTACCATTAGAATACGTGCTGTTAAACTAATTACCACTATCATTAATTATTCTTTATATTCATTCATGGCACTCCGTTACGAGTTGTTCGATATATAACATGCCATATCTTAGCATTGTAAGTTCCAACAATACCATGTGGTACGATTAGGAGACGTACAACTAAACTCATTTCCGCTATCATTAATTGCTCATTATATTCATTCATGGCGCATCATTACGACTTGTTTGATATATTACATGCCATATCTTAGCATTGAAGGTTTCAATAGTACCATTTGGTACCATTAGAATACGTACTGTTAAACTAATTACCACTCTCATTAATTACTCATTATATTTATTCATGAGATGTTGTTACGAGTTGTTTGATATATTACATGCCATATCTTATAATGGAATGTTCCAACGGTACCTTAAGTTACCATTAGAACACATAGTACTAAACCAATTCCAGCAGTTATTAATTACTTTATATTTTTATTTATGGCACATCGCTATGGGATGTTTGATATATAACATGCTATATCTTAGCTTTGAAAATTCTAAAGGTGACATATGGTATCATTAGAACATGTACAGTCGTCAAAGGGAAATAATCCACCTTGAATTTTACTCTAAGTTTTACCGTTTCAATATTAATTTATTTTTAATAATTTAATATTACATTTAGCGTTAACATTATTAAGATTATTAAATTTAAATAATTATAATTAAAAAAGCTATTAAAACAACACAATAGCATGAAATGTAATATTAAGTATTAAACTCGTGTGGATTATTTCCTTTGGTTGACTGTACTTGTAAACAAATTTCGGCCATCATTAAGTATTCGTTATATTCGTTCATGATACGTCGTTACGAGTTGTTAGATATATTACATTGGAAGTAATTGGAAGTAATTATAGTTGATCGTTTAATGTAACTCCTCCTCCTTTTCCATTTAAACTTTTTTTTTTGGATTTATGTTTAAGAATGGCTTTATTTATCACTAAATAACTTTTTATCAGATGGGCCGATTTGGATGATTATTTTTTGTTTAATAGAGCAAGTTTTTTTGGTGGTCCCATAATAAATTCATCCAGATATTCTAAGTAGATATGATAAAAAATAATTGTTTGCGATTGATTCACATGCATTGTCTTCGGCGATCAGCGTTTCTTGCCAATCCCGTAATGGCGGCGCGAAGGCACCAATAGAGGGGAGGTCACTGCCAGTCTCTTTCTTCATTTGTCTCTGGTTTTCCCCAGTGCAAGGTTGATTCGTCTCTTCTAGCAATTCTCCCCATTCGAACGCAATGCATTGTTGGAATTGTGTCCACAGATAAACGGATGGACGTCTGAATAAACCGATTGCATAAGCTACTTTTCTATTTATTGCGCGAAGAATGAAATCCTTCACTGGAGAGATGAACAGTTATTAGCTGGAAAGGGTAAAAGTTCATAGTAGCGTCCCCTAATAATCACGGAAGATATCGGGCAGCCCCGTCGCGTTTATGCTCTGAATTTATTATTTTAACATATCTACTTAATAAGTGAATGATTTATCATATTATAGGGTTAATTTTCAACAGTTACATATGGTGTCATATGGTATCATTAGGGCACGGGCTACTTAACCATTTCCCACTATCATTATTTACTTGTTATATTCACTCATGACACGTTGTTACGATTGTTTGATATATTACATGCCATATCTTAGCTTTGAAAGTTCCAACGGTACCATATGGTATCATATAGTCCCTTAGGGTACGTGCTACGTAACCATTTTCAACTATCATTAATTAATCGTTATATTCACTCATGAAACGTCGTTACGAGTTGTTTGATATATTACATGCCATATTTTAGCATTGAAATTTCCAACGGTATCATATGGTACCTTTTGTTACCATTAGGGTACGTGCTATTTAACCATTTCCCACTATCATTATTTACTCGTTATATTCACTCATGGCACGTTGTTACGAGTTGTTATATTCATTCATGATACATCCTTACACGTGCCACTAGACCAGTATCTACTATCAGTAGTTACTCTTATACCGAGGGTTTCAAAAATGACCGGTATATTTGAAAACCTAAATGGGCAGCGATAGAAATTTACCGTGTGTTGCAATATGCTTGGGACAACAGTAAATTTTTTCAGGCAGACAAACTTTCGAAATTACAAACGGTGTATTTCTATCGCTGCCCGTTTAGTTTTTATTGATTTTTCAAATATACCGGTATACCGGTTATTTTTGAAACACCCGGTATATTCGTTCATGAGACGTCGTGACGATTTATTTTATATATTATATGCCATATCTGGTTAGAGGAAATTTTTAAGGGGGTATCGTAATGTTACCATTAGAGCACGTGCCATTAGAACACGTACCTATTCCGGCTATCTCACGTTCGTACTTGTTTGTGCTCTGTCCCATATTAATGGATTGGTGAAAGCAGAGTATGAAAAAGTTAATTCCTTTTCAAGTTATCGTAATAAACAATAAGCTCCCTACGAATAATAAAATTCTTTTGATTTAGTGTCTGTTCTGCCCTTTCATTAATCGTTAATCATATGCATCCTGCTCGCGCACCATCTCATTAACGTTTAAAGCACGCGCAGAGCCGAACCTACAGTATATGCTCATTACGCGTTTTCCCCAATTTTGGCCATCTTCGAACTAAATTTATTAATTGGCTAAACAGTATTTAATAACGTTATATTCGTTCATGGCTCATTGTCACGAGTGATTTTGATATGTTACTTACTATATCTTAACATTGAAAATTTCTGGGTGTATCATAATAGTACAATTAGAGTGCGTGCCACTGTACCAATTTCGACCATCTTCGAACTTGTCCGTGCCCTTTCCCATATCTATCGATTGGTGAAAACAGATTTTTAAAATCTTTCATACTTTCCGAGAAAATCGAATTACGGACGGACGGACAAGGCCAAGCATAAAGAACCTTTCGGTACTTTATAATTCATGTATGTCCCAATTCCCGAAGTCTACTATAAGGCTTGTATGGGATCATAAGGGAAAAAAGTTTCATAACTAAAAACCAAAAAAAACCAAACTTAATAAATACAAAAACAAATTCAAGTTTATACAAAATACCAACAAATCAAGAACATCTTATTCACAAATAACAACAATAATAAGAGGTATAAGAACAATATCGGGGTGCTCTAAACACCCCCTGTTTAATTATAACCATCCAGTATAAAAGCAATTTCATTACGTTCAACTGTTGCACGCGCTTTTGCTTACAATATATCTTGCTAGCTTAATTATTTTGAACAGCCTATTTATATTCGCCCTTTTCAAGTTTTAGATTACACAATGAAAGGGAGAAGGGTACAGCGCTATCAATGGGCAAACAGTAATAATCTTGACAATATTATCTGAATTTTGTATATAAGTGTATATCTTCTTATTAAAGACATAAAACTTTTAATAACGACTAAAATTATTAATCATCGTAATGAAGTGTTTGTTAAAATGATCAATCAAATCTTATCTCGTGGCCCAGACACATCACTTTCTAATCAGCTTTCAAGAAAACCAATGAAGAAATAATTAATTTTATAAAAGATAAAAAGAGTTGTAGGATGAGATAATTGGAATGATCAATTCTCCCAGACTTCTATTTTTCGAACGTGATTCTAATCTCTTTTGGGCTCGCCTTCATGTGAATACGCTTCGTAAAACTGGTTTCATCAAAGAAATTCTAAGTGCTGTTTATTTGCATTTATTCCTAATCTGTCAAGGGAGAACAGATATGCATAAGTACTTTAAATAAACGTTCGAATGTGTGGCTAAACAAAGTTAATAATTAATGAATTGTGAATCAGAAGAGTTAAAATCACTCTAGCCTGTCAGAACAGGTTTTAGGCAAGATAAAATTACCTTTTTAAACAGGTATTTGCGAAATATCTGTAAATGATTCTCTGATTACTTGTTCAATGTACACTACAAATAATGTTTCATTGAATATATGAAATTTTGAAAAGGTATTCTGTATTATTGCACGCATAATCTCAAACACAACATTCATTTGGATCTTGAAAGCGTTCTTTTATCATTTTTATTTTTATTCCCTCTAAAACAAAATGAACAGAAAGCATGCTTATATGGCACTACATTTTCATTAATTTGGAATTTCATTTTCACTTTGATAAATTCTCATGAATATAAGTAATGGTCAACATAGCAAATATAATACTCTACTCAATTATAATATTAAATTCTCATCGTTATCATTTATAATGTGTAAATTATACATAAAAGGTATGAATGCAACAAATGTCTACGATTATGTAATTTCAGAAACATGTGTTATAAGCTTACACAGAAAGAATTCATTATACCACAATTCATTTTTTGTGATTCTAGTAGATAATTTCATATCAAAATCTAAATGGCGCTCCAAAACCATCATGTATAGGGTCCCTATAAATAAGTTTTACGAACAGGGGCTCTAATAATATTCCCAATCAAGGACATTATATTTCCCATCAGTTTTACGCTTCTTAAATAAAAAATATTAAAAATAATTGTTTTACTTTTATTTGTTTTTTGTTTTGGGGTTATAAATGCAGTCAATGAATAATTGGTAGAAATCAAAAACAACAATGAATTCAAATCTCACGTTTAAACCATATTTAATATATTTTATGCCAAATATTTTCCCAGTTTTCAACACTAACATTAAAGTATTTTAATAAAATTTAAATTTAAAACTATTATTGATTACAGAGAGCAAAATAATTTTTTTACACTGTAAATGATTAACTGCTAGATGAGACCCCAAACCCACAATCCTTACAATCGTAGACATATTCCCCATGAGTTTAATGTTTCTTGAATTTATCAACCTTAACAACAGTAAGATATAAATTCAAATTCAAAACTGTTGTTGGTACAGATGATAATCCCTTGACGAAAGATCAGGAGAATAAGAAGAATGTTAAACAGTTAGCCCAACGGGTGAATTTGTTGCATGGTTATCATTGAGGTTGGGCGTTATCTCGTTTGAGTGAGCAACAGAACACATGTCTATTAACATATGCTGGCTAGTTAATGTATAGTTTTTCGTGCATTTGTTGGATATGTGCACGCAACCGTTCTGCCGTTAAGATTTGATCATATGGAAAAAAAAAATAGTGAATGACACTCGCAGAGGGCCACCTTACATAAATTAATTGGAGTAATTACCCCTTCCCACCACAGGAAATATTAAGCTTATCTTCTTTGCAGGGTTACTTAGAATTTTTTGGGCTGGGTTGAGTTTTTGTGTTTTCAGCCTCCCCTGAGATGTTCAGAATCTTACCTAATGGCTTGCAACACCGAAAGGAAGTTTAGTCATTAATTTGGCAAATCTTGGTGAATTGCAGCTTATCGAAGATTATTGTCTTATAGTGCCAGCATTTTTACTGTGTATAATGTTGAGCGTTGAAGCAACTCCACTGCAATTCTTATAACGCTCCGTATGAGCTCACTTGTTCGCGCGATTATGGCATCGTTCACAGTAGTTGTTTGCCTTATCTTATTCGGTTGGTTTTCGATATGATATTTGCCCTCCTTAGACGACTTACACAATTCAAACAAAGATGAACAGAATAGAAGTATTCATAAAAATATCCTTGAATTCTATGATCATTTTCAATTTTATTTACGCCTTCTTTGCAGAGAAAATTTAGTAATCATTCGTTGTTTCCCTGAAGTATCCATAGACTCCAACGTCATTTTGTTTCTGCAATGCGCTATTGAATCCAACGAACTCTTATGAAAAGAATCGCACGAGGTACCAGTGTTGTCATATACACATAAGCATTAGGAATTTGAGAGCAAAACTTCTACCAAAAAAGAAACCTCAGATCCGGTTTGAACTTCAAACGCAGTAAGGAAAAATGAACAGAAACTGAAATAGTCAATTTAATGTCTTTCAATTTTTTCCAGATGTAACAGTGCCTAGAGGTTCGTTTTTTTTAAATATTCAAAATAGTTGTTTTGGCGTTGATCGCTAGCATACAAGTTGAGGAGAAAAAAAATAAATCTTGATGACTGATACCAAAAATAGTGACAGGCAGAATTTGATTTTTTGGATAATATTTACAGGAAAGTGAACTGTTATATGCTTGAGAAGAAATCCGTGTAAATTAATCTATGAAAAAATATCTTTAAATAAAGTAAGGATAATTTTTTTTAAAAAAAACACACTTTAACGCCATCTATTGGTAAAGTCTTGAACGAAATTATTCATATAAAAATTAAATTAAATAATTGCTACTTACTGATCAATTATTTAGTGAATTTTTTAATTGAGTCATGCTTTGTCATCAAGAGTAAGTGTGCAAAATTTCAAGTCAATCGGTTAATAGGAAGTAACTTTAATATCGATTACAAAATTCCAAACAAACAGACAGACAGCTAGTAGAATAAAGTGTGTTAAAAATGATGTAAATACATTAAATTAATTTTTGTCTGGTGAACACGGAATTGGTATAATTTTTCGATAGCGAGGATTCAGAATCATTAATTATATCGCTATACAAAAGAAGGCGCTGACGCTAAGGAGAGCTTTGAACCCTCAAAACTTCTTTACCTACGTCCATGCCTGTGATCGAAACATCTATTTTTTTAATTAAGTATTATGGTTTATTATTATTGAACCCCCGAAAATATAAAATTGTTTAAAATAAGATTTTTTTTTTATAAATTAAAGTAAAATAAACAAAGTCATCTGAAAGTTGCTGGACGTAGTTCTTTCTTAGGATCGGGAATACATGTATTAACTTTCAAACCATTGAACCCTTAATTCTCTAAAAACTGATGGAATGTCTTGATGAATCAAATTTTGTTTCAACAATTTAATTATTTGAAAGTTAATATTCAGAGCACTAAGGAAGAATATTATTAAAATATCCAACAACTTTCTGGCGAATTTAATTTGGACACAGATTTCTTATTTTAAACAATTCTATATTTTCGGGAGTTCAATAATAGTAAACCATAATACAGACCGGAAAGTTCGGTGAATGACTCGAAAAACAAACAGGGACAAGTATTTCAGAGATATACTTTACTTTACAAAATAAGCCCCCATGGCCACAATACACAAAAGTTCGTACAACTGTTGCATGGCGTGTTAAAAATCGTCTTTCGGTACTGTTTAAAGTTTCCTCCGAAACGTCGAGAAATCTGTGTCCTTTCATTGTTGATTTCTACACCGAGGTCCGAGGTCGTCTATGGAATCCGGACAATTCGTCGGGTTCGGCCTCAATTTGCAGAACCGGGATCTGGTGTCTTTTGCATGATAACACGAAGCCGCACATCTAACAAAGGTGAAGCAATTTTTCGCGCGAAAACACATTCCAAAACTTACCACCCTCCGTATTCTCCAGATCTGTCACCGCCGGACTTCTTCCTGTTTCCTCGTTTGAAATAAAACGGCTGTGACGAGGGAACAAGCAGTACCGAAAGAGGATTTTTCACACGCCATGCAACAGTTGCTCGAACGATATCAAAAGTGTGTTGTGGCCATGGGACTTACTTTGAAAGACAGTGAAGTATCATCTCTGAAATACATGTTACTCTTTGTTTTTCTGAATCATTCACCGAACTTATGTACAACTCACCTTGTACTTATTTTAAATATATAATATCAGCCTCTAAATAGATTTTTACATTTTTTATTATCGTTAAAAAATGGGTTGGAATTAGCCATGTTTGTTTGCAGTTTTAAATTTAACTCTTATTAAATGCTTAAAACTACCGCTTTTCATTTAAAGATAAGTTGAAAAGTTTAATTAATTTATCCCATGCTATCAATATTTAAAAAATTGTCTAAATGAAATATGATTAATATACAGTCAGACAGACGAATCCTCGGCGACAAAACTATTTTGTCTGAGAACTATTTATTATCAATATGATCTTAAAAGCTTGAATTTAAAAAAAAACTGCATATATTTACATTTGATAATTTTTTTTCTCGTCCTCTATCATAACTTCAACTTAAGTAAATAGTAGCAGAGTAAATATCACTGATGAGACACAACTTGATTAATATTAAGATAAATAGCAATTCATGGAAAAAGTTTCTTAAATACCAAAACCAAATTTGCATTTGCAATTTCATTTTTTATAATATCATATAAGATTTAAGGCCTTTCATAAATTCTCATTATGCACCAATTTTTAACCAGTTGTTTGCAATGCTGATTATTTGCACACGTAGATTCTTGTTCGATCCCGGGCCTTTACCTCTCTAATTTCCTTCATTCCCTAAGCTTTAACTGGTAAGGACCATTCCTTTTGAGATTTTTATCAATAGCTTTGAATTTAACAGAAAGAATACAAATTTTCTAGGGATAGGGTGAAGCAGTAATACAACTGAAATAAGATAATGCGAAAGGGTAGCTGCTAATGAAAATGAAACAAGCTTACCACGTAGAAAAAACAAATTGCCTAAAGCTGTATAAAGTACTAAACGAGAGAAAACAAGAGAAACCACTAATCCACAAAAATAATTTTTAATTACACGTATGTACATTTCGAGAACAATGTTCTCCTCATCAGCGTGTACAGCAAGAAAGATTCAAACAAACTCCTGAACAACGACACTGGCCCTCTATTGGTCAATAACTGGATGGGGTTAGCCAACCAATTCCTATTAAGAGAATAGGTTCAAGGCGTTTACTACGTCTTCTCATTGGTTTAATTTTCTTAGCTTCCTACTGGCCCGTGTCAGTTTTTATTTTTATTAGGTAACAAGATTTTATCCGCGCGCAGTTTGCGCGATAATTACTTTCAAATTCAATTCATATTGTTGCAAAACTCACATGTTCTTTATTAGGAGCTTTAGCATAAAAGCTATTAGGAGCTTTAGCATAAAAGCTACTTATAAGAATGCGCCCTTGGTCTGTCCGGCCGTCCGCCGTTTACGGGTTAACTTTTTCAAATTCTGTTTTCAGAAATATGACCATCAAAGTCTTAGCTCGGCCGTATCAACTTTTCAGAATTTTTCGTGGACCCTTTTCAAGTCGAATTCACGTGCTAAAACAGTGAGTGTAAGAATACAAAGATAACGGCATGCCATGTAACAATCGATTTATCAAGAAGGAATACATTGTTACTTTCTGTTCATCTTTTAAGCATTACTGACATCGTCACGCGCACGTGAAATCGCTTTGTCGAAGCACGATTGCTCAAGTGCTCATAATCAATGACGTATATTAAAGATAGACTCCGAATCCTATTGTTAACAGCGGCAAAAAGTGAAGCAAATTGAGCCATGACAGTTCTGGGCAGGAGTGAGCCGTGGAGTAATTAGCTGTCTGGCTGCTTTGTTTTTGAAGATTTTGGACCCGAGGAATTATTAATACAAAACCATTATTCAAAGTTGTTTTGCGTACAACTGTACAAACAGACAAGAAAAAGGATCAGGAATCATTTTCCACAAAAATAAATCAAAAATACGTAACTAAAATGAAAATACATTACTGAAAGACAATCGAAACGAAATTGAAATTGAAAGCATGATCGAAAAATTGTTTATAAAATATAATAAAATACTTCAAATACAAAGTAAACGAAAAGACAAACTTATCACTCCGTGATCGGCGTGTGAAAGAATTATTAATCAGCTACTCTCGTGTTTAGCCATGTGTTTTGCATCATTTTCACTCATTTTCAGCCATGACAGTTCTGGGCATGGAGCTTCCCAATTTGCTTCAAGTTACAACAATAGGATTCGAAGTTTATCTTTAATAAACGTCATTGCTCATAATCTATATTATTCAGTAGCGAAAAAATGGAGCTACTTATTGGTTTTATAATATCTTAACTGTGTACCCCTTCATAATTTCTACATTTTTTGAGGTAGAAGGTTGAAATTCGGAATATAGCTTCCTATCTGCACTATTTAGTTTGGGTTTGATTGGTACACTGGGGTCGGAATTAGGGGGGGGTGGGATTCAGAGAGGACAACATATCTATGTGCTATTTAGGTACGTAAAGGCGTGAAATTCACTATCCATATTCCTTTAGGCATGTTCTACATTACTATGAAGTTTAGGCCCAGGTTCCATTGGGGTCGGATTTGCGGGGGTGGTAGTCACGTGGTCTTTAGAACTATGCCAACATATGGCTTGTGATTATAGTACGTTCGGAATGATGAGAAAGGAAAGAAAATACGAGGTTTTTTACATTTTCTATATATTACGTTCGAGAAAATTAATTTTTGATTAAAAAACTTGGGGAGAGGTAAAAAGTGCAGATAAAGGGGTAAAAATAGATGACTTCAGGATCTGCTACTTTGCCCTACCTTACTCGGGGGGGAAGTGGGAGGGAGGATTAATTTTGTTAATAAATGTATAAATGTATTTCTCCTTCACTGCTAAAGCTCCTCCTTGGAATGTTTACAAGATTTTATTTATAGCTTGTGATTGATTAATGAGATATATGAGTAAAGATTTAAATAATAATTGTTGCTCAGACAACAATAGTCAGGTGACTTTTCAGTAATGGTGTGTGCTTCAAGCCAGCGCCAACAATGCTTAAACGTGCAACAACAATGCAAAACTGTTTTCGTGACGAACTCACATGTTCACCTTTATTTATAGTTTGATGTTATCCCGGTGTTTTTATTATGATTGGTCTCTCAGTTCACCATTGTATATAAATAAAGCTCCGTTTCTGTTGTAGTTAACTTCGGTTCCCGTGTTGTACCAACGCCTCCTATAAAGAAAGCCTTGACACTGAAACGTCATACATTGTTACGTCGTCATAAGTCGACCATATTAAGAGCTTATTATTGGTAGAAATACGATTAACATTCTTTATAGGAGGCGTTGATTGTACGCGCTGATGAGGAGAACACTGTTCTCGAAATATACATACATGTAATTAAAAATTATTTTTGTGGAGTAGTGGTTTCTCTTCTTTTCTCTCGTTTAAGCTTACCATATTTGCGGGGAGGGAGGGGGGCTTGCATTCTTTATCATAATGTATTTGGGATCAATCATTCCTATGAATAACCGGCCTTGTGCAAGACATTCAGTCTAAAGTTTCAACGTAATGAAGGCTACGCTGGGCATAGATAATCACTAAGGAGGGGGCTGGGGCAGTAGAGCAAACAATTTCACCAGTTTGAACGCTCCACAACATCATTAACTATGAATCCATTATGTATCCGGTGTTTCTATTTTCTCTGTCTTCATCCGATTCCACAGGGGTTTTTTCTTCTTGTACGTTATAAGATGGCACATTTATTTTATTTTCTACTCGACATTCTCTCGCATTTTGACCTCGAACGTTGTTCTAACCATTGATATAGAAGGGGGAAACGTTTGGTATTTTCAGCAATACAGTTATACGTATAAAACAGGACTTTATACAACTTAATAAAACAATGAATGTAACAACTTTTCTAAAATCCTCCTTTTGATTTGAATGAAAAATGAAATCTTAGAATATAATTTATAAAAGAGTTAACCACACATTTTTAAGAACGTTAAGTTAGGTGACTTTGTCTAATATCTATACAAGAGCTGTGTAAAAATATCTACTATATGATCTAAAGTTTCTGGACACTAAATAATATAACGGGTCCTAATATATCATGTGTCTAATGTATAAGGTAATGTAAATAGGAAGAAGCTTTATTGGACTCGTTTGTGATTTATGTTGATGCAGTATGGGTTGCTTAACACAGCTCGTTGATTTCTCACATGATATCAGCAATTAATCCGCAAGATTTCTATCAATCTAAAAATACTCCATTTAACTGTAAGGAACATCATTTTCAAATGGATATTTCAAAGAGCAATGACAGAAAAACCGCGAAAAGAAAATGAAGACAGAGATCGTTCAATGCTAGAACATGAACACAATCCAATCTGAAGTCTTCAGCTGAAACGATCAGTAGAAATTTAGAAAATGCCACTTCAATTACTGTCAGTACAATCACCCTAGAACTCTAGGTTTTCATAGCCTGCTGCTACTTATAAGCCCACGTCAGCAGAATCAATGTGACGGGCGTTTAGAATGGTGTAGCTCACCCACAGAAAACGAAAAACACCATGAAACAATGGAAGCATATACGGGGGAAGTCTTTAAGTAAGTAAATAAGTAAGTTACAAATGGATATATAAGTGAAACAAATAAGAGCATTGACATGAAAACTACTTCTATTTCTCCCCATAATCTCCCTGTACTGTCCCATCGTTTCACAAGCCCCTCAAGACCAGTTGCATAAAATCCTTTGGGCTGCTGTCTGAAACAGGCGGGGAAGTGATGCTCATTGCTCCACATTCCAGCAGCGAGATTAAACTGTAAATGCCGACTCTTACTGTAACATCCTCATGAAACTTTGTAATGCCATTCGACGGCAGCGGCCAGCACCCCTCATCAAAGGCGTGTAGTTATTGCATGATAACACGCGTCCTCATATTGCAAGCAAGACAATTGAGATGCTGCGAAAGTTCAACCGGGAAGTTTGAAAGCATGCTCTCCATAGTTCTTACCTTGCTCCAAGCGACTTCTATTTGTTCAAGTAGCTTTCAAGTCAATACTCTTATTTGTTTCATTTCTATATGCATTTATAACTTACTTACTGACTTCCCCTCGTATAATTCAGCGTTAACACAAAAGATTACATCGGTTTCATGATTTTTGTTGTAGGCTTAATATTTAACATAATATAACGAAATTTTACAAATAGTCTATATAGAGCAAATCTCTAAGTTGCATAAAATTTTTAACTATAAACATAAAAACTTTAATGAACTTCAATTTTGTGCGCCTAATCACAGTTAGTTACTCCATTAAGCGGGGGTGGCCGTGGCCTGGTTGTCTCGTCGGTTGGCTAGCCAATCGATGGAGTTCAGCAACTTCAGGCGCGGCCAGCTGCTGGTTGGGTGACGGCCTGGGCTTGAGGGCCACCGCTGGCGGGACAGCTATTTGGGGCGCGGCTGTTGGGGGACTTTGGTCTGACCCATTTGCCGATTGACCATAGCTGGTGTTCCAGCAGTTGGTGACAGCCTCTGGTTCGTTTATCCCCAGCAGCTTTTCCATCATGAAACCCCCCGTGCTTCGGAGGGCACGTTAAGCCGTCGGTCCCGACTGCTACTGTCATCTCGTAGCAGTCGTTATTAATGGGATGGCGCAAAACTCCCTTGTAGGAGCTATCGTTACCGTCAGACCTGGAGAAGGTGACCACTTGCTGCACTCAAACCTCATGTGGTTTTCAACTTTATAAAGTATAACTCGTACAATTTCAAATGTTTTAGTAATATTTCTATGTTGGAGCATGTTCGACAGGAAAAAAAAAATAGTTGCAATGACTCATGAACCAACCCTCGTATTTGTCTGTCAGTTTGTAATTACAAAGTAGAAAAACGAATGGTGCCCATGCCTTGGACCGCGACTTGGACTCGAACCAGGGCCCATGCCTTTCGCTGGTGCCGCTCTAACCAATTGAGCTATTGCGAACAATGAATCGCCAAGCTGTTACAATATGCTCCCTGAAGTTACAAATTAGGTCGGGGGACTGTTCTGCCAATTGAGCTGATTTGTGACATCAGGGAAGCCCATATCGACATGTTGGAACAGCTTGGCGGTTCATTGTCCGCGGTTAGAGCGGCGCCAGCGAAAGGCGTGGTCCCTGATTCGAGTCCAGGTCGCTTTTCTACTTTGTAATTTTTCTTTCGCTTTTCTACTTTGTAATTATGGTATGTTTGAAGAATGTCTTCAGTCTCGTTATTATCTCCTCTTTGTGTCATTTTGGTACAGGGTGATAAAAAAGGAACACAGAAAGTTGTTTAAGTAATAATGTTTCTAATCTATTATATCACCATCACAAAAACACACTGTCACGAGGATGGCGAAAGCCTTGAAAGCAGCGAGCGCGAGGGCGTCGTCTGCTTCAAACACAAAGGTGCGATGCCATCTATGGTTAAGAAAGGTATTAATTTCCCCGAGAGCGAAATTATCAATATTATAAATGAGAAAGGTTCGGAGGTAGAGCGTCGTATTCGGGAGAAGTGGACCCGAGTTCGTATTGTAAGGACGCAAGACATTACCATAGCCTAATGTTATCATTAGGCTATGACATTACGTCCGAGTTATTTACGAGCTAAGAAAAATTCCTTGCCTGCAAATGTGCGTGAAAGGCGTTCTCTCGAGAAGAGGAGAAAGAGCTCAAGAAGCTAGTGGCATAATGCGAATGTTTCGTCTAACTGTAATGTAAACTTTGTAGACTTTTACAGTAAGCCAGTTCTCACTGAAAATGTACGGCGGAAATCTTTCCAACGACTGAGTGAGGACCGTCTTTGTGTATTATCCGACTTGTGCCACGGATATTGCTACGGACCGAGTCTACGACGGGAGTGGAATACGTTCGTCCCGGCCGTCTCCACATCGTTATTCAGCCAGCATCATTCAGCGAACCTCCAGTGCGATTCTTCAGCGAGTAGCCATAGCAGAGACGAGTGCTAATGGATATTTGTGGAATTCGTTCACGACTTCGTTAGCGAGAACTGTGACCGTGGTTAACGGACTTCCCCGCGAATCTCTTCGGAGCCGAATTCGCCGACCTGAAGGATTCAAGCATCAAGCTCAAAGCACCTTGGACCATAATAGCCTTCACTGCGGAAGGCCTCGGCTACATCGGCCCATAACTCAGGTAGGTCCACTATTCTCTCTCTCGTATCCCTATTGTACCGCTCAGCCTTATGCCAGTTAAAAAGCATTATATGCACCACAATGCCCTATTCGTTAGTCATTGGTTTTTATCGTTTTGCTGTTAATGCTAGCTTAGTTAAGTTTGGTTACATTGAGCCTAATTATCATTCTCAGAGCCGTTCTTTTTGCTCGTTGCAGTTGCCGACCGCAGCGGAGCCTAGTATGCCTAGCGTTGCCGTTTTCTGTGCCGGTACGCAGTTAGATACGTTATCAGCTCTGAAACAAGCCAGTCAATATGAAAAACGAAGTCATTCTTCAGCATAGGCAGATAAATGCACTTCCATATTGGAATGAGACAAGAGGGGCGTCTCATTTAAATTACAGCCCTAAGAGAACTTTGTTCCTTATGTTTAAATTAATTAAATTGGTACTTATGTTTTGCGCTCTAGCACCAATAAGTTTAATAGGAAGAAATTGTTTTGGACTGCACATATTGCCATAATTTTCTTTGTGAGGCCAGTTGCCCTTCGAATGCAACAATTGCAATAATTAAATTGTTTCCATTAATTTTATTTACAATTTAAGATTAAAATTATTCCTTTAATGGTCTACGCACCCACCTGTTACCCTTGTGTTAGAGGGTATGCCCATTTTTATTTATTTCATTAATAAATAAATTATTTATTCTATCACAATACTGTAATTCTGTGTCTTAAGCTTATTGGGCACCTTAGCCAAGTTACTTCCACTACGTACTACCAAGTTCTGCGTACTACTACCATTAAGTTCGCCTACCTCACTGTTCGAAATAATGATGAAAAATAGGAAAGAAAATTCCGCGCCCGGGATCGAACCAGGAACCTTTGGCTCGGACCCCCAAGGCGCTAACCAATTGCGCCACTGCCGGCGAACTAGGTAACTACTCTAACCAAGCCCTAAGGTCATGTAAATAGCGTAATGCTTTCATGGCCGCAGTGGCGCAATTGGTTAGCGCGTTGGCGGTCCGAGCCAAAGGTTCCTGGCCCGATCCCGGGCTGCGGAATTTTCTTTCCTATTTTTCAACACACTAATAGTTGTAATTATAACATTACAGTTCCACTGTTGACGATAGACTAAAGGAAACTACACCATATCTATTTCAACTTTTTTTAGATTACTTTTTTATTGCGTAATTTAAAAGAATAAGGAATAATAATAATAATATAGAATTGGACCTTGTATTGCTATTGAGGGTAAAAAAGAGACGGAGCAGTACTGAAGTAGTCGACTCAGCGGACTAATTGTGTCGATGAAGCTGTCTGCAGATCCGATTGATTCACTGCTTAAGTCTTCGAAAGTCGTCTCTCATTCTGTATCAAATTTCAGTCGTAATGTTTCACTATTGATCTGTCTCTTTTTTAAAAAAATTATATTGCTAAACATTTTTCTACAATTATTACCAATCATCAAAGGGGATATAATTCGACATCCATTCATAATAATTAGATATGTTAGTGTAATAATCATATTCTCCCGTAGTAGATATCCTTTTTCCCCAGCTGTAGATTCCTGTGAGATAGAACCTTCCATTCGACATTATTTCAAGCGGAGAGCCCCAGTCCGTGATAGCTTCTGTAGTATGGGAGTAGCGTCTGTTGCTTTGTCGTGTGCATATCACGGTATCCTTGAAAGTTAAGTCATTATTCGTGGAACAGTTTTCGGAATCGACCAAGTAAACTGATTCCTTTGAAAGTTTAGCATTTGCGAAGTCTTCTTTATGGATGGGTCCCCAACCTGTTGCTGTCCCTTCGATGATGTGATCAGAATCGCAACGATATCTAAACGTGAGATCGGTATTCGGAACACATATCGGCCGAACGTACCGCGAAAAATAGACAGGGGATCTCAAACGTGCTAGCCCAATGTCATTGCTATATGTCTTTTTGTTGTAATATGGATGGATTTTAATGTTGTCTATGAAAGAAATGTTCTCTCTGGAAGGTGCGTTTTGCTTATCGAAAACATGGTCAAACCGAGCCGCCATGTTTAATTTTCTCTTTCTGTGGTAATGTATAAGGCAACTGGCAGTGGTGATAATCCATTCTTTGTGAATGAGGGCTCCGTAACAGAAAGGAGCATCTTCGTCATTTAACCACAGAGATAATGTCCAAGGATGAGAGCGTTTAGCGTTTTCCATAACACCACAGATACTGGACGCTTTGGACATAACTCGAAGATTATATGTTATTTTCTTTGTACATGATTTACTTTTGGTGGCAAAGACACATGTGTAATTTCCCTGATGGTGATGGCTGATATTTCTAAGATAAAGTGTTCCATCTGGCAACAAAATATTATTGTGGGTCAAATTCAAAATTTCACCGTCCTTGTACCACTCGAGTTTTATAAACGACCGCTCGTGCGGACAACGTAAAAAGATATCTGATTTCTCCTTGTAGGATAACTCTTCCGGAGGTAATATATGACGCCCACATTCATGCGCAGGAATCATTTCTAGATCATAAACTGTACGACCAAGAAGAAAAGATTCTGTTCCAAGGAAGCAAGTGTAATAACCAGCAAAGGCCTCGGTGGTATTGAATAGAGTTAAGGTTCCGTTTGAGTCTGTGGCATACCCTACGAAATAAAAAACGATATATTAAATTATTTAATAATTTTAAACTTAGTATTAAATTTTACAGAACTTGTTTAATGAAAAATTAATTTTAAATTTTGGTTTAGATTCATACATTTAAATTGTTTAGTCTGTCGAATTTGAAATGCTAAAAAAAATTAGGAGCTTCAAATTGTTTTTTTTTTAATTAAGTTGAGATCGTCAATATCCAGGGCAAAGCATTAAAAATCCAGTCTCTTACTAAATCTAGAAAAAGAACATCATTGACAACGCAGAAACATTCAAGTTTAAAAACATGCCTAGCAAGAATATCCTAATCACAGCTACTGTGCAAGAGAAATATTTTATGTCTAATAATAATGAAATTACACTGGTCAACACTGAATGTTTTTCCTGAAGTTTAATATACACTGTCATATCAATGAATGATGACCAGCACCCCTTCAAGGCACACGCATGGTTCGCCCCAACAACGATTACACATTGCAAAATTTGCATAACAGGCTGAGAAAGCTTTAAAGGTGGTGCATAAAACGGCAGGTGCACGAGCCTCAAGATGGGTAAACGTCCGGATTTAACGGACATCCAAAAAGGGATGATAATAGGCTATCGCAGCAAGGGTGGCATCATCTCCGAAACGGCGCGATTTGTGAACTGTTCACGGTCCGCTGTAGTGAAGGTGTACAAAGAGTGGACAGCAGGGACAGAAACCGCGTCCCAACGCCATCACTGTAAAGGGTAACGAGCCATCGACCAATGGGGTGAGCGGCACCTATGACGACTCGTAAAAGGTGACAGGAGAGCCACAGTCCATCAACTGAACACCAGATTCAACAGTGGTGCCAACAGACGTGTATCCGACATTATCGTTGAAAGCACCCTGCTACGAATGTGCTTGAACAGTCGACACATGGTTGCTGCACCCATGTTGACCAGGAGTCATCGTCAACGACGCCTAGAATTTGCACGTGAGTACTGCCATTGGACCACAGACGACTAGGCTTCTCGCCTTCTCCGACTAGTCATGGTTTTTGCTCCATAAGATTGACGGGCGATGGCGAGTGCGTCGTGAACGCCATGAAAAGAGACTGCAGGAGGCTATTGTGGGCCGGAAACAGGCTGGTGAGGGTAGTGTGCCTGTGTGGGAAATTATCACTGTAATCGCCAAGATTTTCTGGGAATCGATGTACATGAGAGTGCAAATAATGAATAGACAGCCCAGATCTTTCAAATTAGACAGCATGCACTCAGCTAACTTACAAGGGGACATTACGACCTCGGAATTTTAGTTTAATACGAAACTTCGTATAGTTGTAGTGTACCTTTAGGATGGTAATATACTTAAATATTAAGGCGCACTGATCAGCCAATTTTGAAAAAAGACGGTTTAAAGTTTCGAGCACCATATATAAGGGAAAGTTTTCCTCCTTGATTGCAAATGATCCGATAGCTCAGACGGCAGCGTGATTGCTACTCACAAATCAAATTATTAGTGTGAGGTGCTGGGTTCGAATCCCAGTTGTAACAATTTTTTTCTTTACCCACCTCACACTAATATTTTGATTTGTCAGTAGCAACCACGCTGCCGTCTGAGCTATCGGATCACTTACAATCAAAGAGGAAAACTTTCCCTTATATATGGTGCTCGAAACTTTAAACCGTCTTTTTTCAAAATTGGCTGATCAGTGCGCCTTAATATATAAGTATATTAACATCCTAAAGGTACACTACAACTATACGAAGTCTCGTATTAAACTAGAATTCCGAGGTCGTAATGTCCCCTTGTTAGAATAGTTGTCCAGACAGCATACACTCCGATCTAGTTCTTCGGAGCATTTAGATGTTGATGCAGTTTGTGTATCACCAGAGTATAGAAGAAGTCATTAAGCAGAGGGCAAGTTGGGATATGACCAGTGTGACCAGGTTTTTAAACTCGAAATTACTACGGCAGAAGGCCTCCCATTACTACATATTATTACGTTAAGTGTCCCAAAATACTACCTTATTACTACAGTAAGGGAGCTTTTTACTAATTATAGATCAGTGTTTTTGAAGTGCTATACAACGCAAGGCAAGAAGTTAACTTTAAACAAGTCGACAGTGAGAGGGAGTGCAAGGGAGGGAGGGCGGCATACTTCAACACCACCTATCAGCACAAAAGCTGTGGCCTACCGGTGAATGCAGTGCGATGCGATGCGGCGGGCGATGCGACTTGATGCGAATGTGGCGGTTGCGTGCAGCAGGCGAAGGGAGCGGATGCGGAGTGCGGAAGGAGCCATGCGGCAAGCTACTGGGCTGCTGTCAGGCGTCTGGCGAAAGCGATGTGAAACTGAACGTTAAATCAACTGTTGCCAACTGCGTGAAACGGAAACAACAACATCCACTTCATCCACTCACGCAACGGAACGCAAGCATGGGCCATCACTTAACTGATCAATCAACACCATCCCCTCTAGGTGGCGTAGGATGTTGGACTGATGACCAATTAGTGCGCATGTTTTAGGATATTACCATAGTTTAAGGAAGTAATATCCTAAAACTTCCTTAGACTATGATATTATTATACCTATTACTACGGAGATTCAAATATTACTACATATTACTACTTTCACCAAATTACCACGGTCATTACTACGGCTAGGATTTTAGGCCGTTTATTACTACGGTAGTAATGAAATTACTACGTCTGGTCACCCTGGATATTACCATTTCTTACGATTTTCAGAATTAGTGCCGTTAATATTTACGACGCAAAAATAGCAGTCGTCGTGATGATTTTGAGGTTCCCGCCAAATCATCGCTGCTTTATATTTGATAGCGTTTCTTTTTCCACTTGACCAATGCCGTGGGCACACAATATGATGCACCCATTGCTTGTCGTGAGATGCGTTGAGTTTTAACAAAGTCTGAGAAACGTTTTCGATATTTTTTAACAAATATAACAAAAACTATCAGGATTATGTGAACAAAGTCTCCGAATCGTATATAGACATTTCGAAAGTTTAAAAAAAAAAATTCCGAATCGAGTTAAACTTAAAAAAACTGCACGTGACGTCAATGAGGGTTGTTTAAAAATATTCAAAAACAAGAGCTGTTAAAAAAAACAAACGAATGTCGTATTCGATATCAGCGCATTCGAATAAGCCCAAAACTGCAAAATTATAAGAGGAAAAAGTTAAAAATATTTTTTTTTGTTGACCAGTGTTATAACCCGAAATGGTTATTAAACCTCAACAATATCAATTTTAATAAATAAATAAAAACTGCAAATATGAACCTATTTGAATAGTTTAAGGGGAGAATTTTAAAGGGAATGATCAAAAAGGTTTATCAAAACATTTATCAAAATTATTTTATCAAAAATAATTATCTTTAAATTAATTAAAAAATAGTAACTCCATTTTAATTAAAGGAAATAGAAATAAAAATAAACATTAAAAACAATTGATAAATGAAAGTCACCCAATGTGGAGAAATACAATTGGACGTGTGAAGTGGACGGAACACAGATGAAACTCAATAAATTGGGTCCACTTCATAAATTGTATTTCTCCACATTGGGTGACTTTCATTTATCAATTGTTTTTAATATTTATTTTTATTTCTATTTCCTTTAATTAAAATGGAGTTACTGTTTTTTTTAATTAATTATACAATATTACAACTCCTACTCTTATATAATTATCTTTCAAAAAGGGACTGCAATAAAAATTTAAGTGTTAACATTTTAAATTCCAAGTTATTGCTTAGGTGTTAACATTTAAGTATTTTTTGAAATTTGAAAATTTAAATTATCTAATAAGGAAGCGTTATTATCATCTCCGTTGTCAGGATTGGTGGATGCTAAAAGAGCGACTGTCTTAATTGGCAAAAAATAAAGGCCGAGGCTATTTCTACGTACTTTAATTCTTAGTCTGCTGTGATCTTAAAAAGATATACATACCAACATAGACAAAGCAATCAAAATAGAAAACAACCTAAAAACAAATAAAGTGGAAAGAAATATAATAGACGACATTATAGCAAGTTTAAAAATAATAAAAACCCAAAACTATTTTGAATTTAACAAAGTTTTATGAACAACAATATGGGCTGGAATAATATCTGAAGTAATAATTGAAGTGGGATCCGAACGTTTGCCCCAATTGATATGTCCAACAGACATTAGCCCCAACGGATAAAAGCCCGGTTGTTTATATTTATAACTTTACAAAATTCATCCATTTTCATATATACTGTAAGTATTCTGCTATAATGCGATCCCCAGTTTTTGTTTCGTCGCTAACTTAGGAGAAATGAAATATGCAAGAATGTACAGAAAAATCTCTTATTTTTTACGATTTGAAAAATGTATAACCTGGATCTATACAATTAAAAAAACTTCAAAGGCTTGATTCATTATCACCTGTTTCTACAAAAAGTTCCTTAATATAGTACAGATGGTGATTTATTAAAAATTAATACGAGATTATTTAATTTTGAAGAAAAAAAAAAGTTTTATCTTTATTTTAGTAAACAATAAAAACGCTTCCACATTTCACCTACAACTTGTGTACCCGCATGACAAGAATATCTTGTGTATCTTTGTTTTAATGGCAAGAATTTTGTTTACAAATTCTTGCCCAGTTCAATTCAGTTCGTTTAATGTACGTAGAAATAGCTTGGCCTACAGAGGCCGGGCTATTTCTACGTACGTGGAACTCCCGGTTACGTTGACCAATCAGGACAAAGCAACTGTACGTAGAAATAGCCGGCCCTCTGACGGCTATCTATTTCTACGTACGTACGTAGAAATAGACACTCCGAAAAATAAATAAATAAATAAATAGAAATTTAAAAAAATATAAAAAAATAACATTTTGATGTTTGCAACATTTTTTCAGATTCAGCCACGAGGGAGAAAGTAGAATTGAAAATATGATTATATCATAATTTTTTAATAGTCGATGATATTATTTGTATTGTCATTTCCTATCTTCAAATGAAAGGTATATTAATAAGTTGGTGAATTAAAACGCAAGAAGTCGTGGGAGCATAGCTCAGTGGTAGAGCATTCGACTGCAGATCGAGAGGTCCCTGGTTCAAATCCGGGTGCTCCCTCTGAGGTTGTCTATTTTTTTTTTTTTTAACTTTTTGACATATTTAGGGTTTTGTAATATGATAAAACCCTATTAACGACGGTACAGATGTATGTATGTGTGTATGTCACATGCCATAACTTTTGAAAGGATTGACCTAAAGGCTTGAAATTTTGTACACACGTAGGCCCTATACAGAGGACGGTGCGAAAAATTTACCGAATCTTCCAGGGTGGCCCGGGGCCCCTCAGGAGCCACTTGTATGAATTTCATGGTTCCCTTTTATCTTTTGAACAAAGAGGCCTAAAATCCTGAAATTTCGTAAAGTTGTAGTGCGGTTCTAAAAAAATAAAACCAACATACTAGAAAAGTGATATAAATACAATTGAAGCTATAACATTTGAACTGAACGACCTAGGAACATGAAATTTTATATTTTTGTAGTGACTTATTACTAAAAACTATAGACAATATACAAGGAAACTGATATAGGCCTCTGAAGCCCCTGGGCTATAACTTTTGAACGAAAAGGCCTAGGATTTTAGCAGCCATTGTATTTGAAAAATTTGTGCCCCTCCACTTACCATAGTCACGAGCCGCTACTGCTCGTAACATTTTGATGCTAAAACCCTTATATCGTTGGATAACGATGCCTTAACCAATTTTTTTAATATTAAAAACTGTTAATTGTGGATACATACATAATAAGTCTTTAATTTCTGTGCGAATATCATTCGCACGGGTTAAGTTAGCTATGTATGTAGATTTATATTGCAGTCCCTTTTTAAAGATAATTATTTTTGATAAATATTTTCGTAACAATAACATTACGCCTGAATCCTCCTGGAAAGGTAGGCAGAAGGTAGGAAAGAAAAATCTCAAATCACTCCAATTACAAGTCTGTCTATTATATCTTGGCGACTGATCCCTCGTAAATCTTAATCCATTTAGGCTTTGATTCCTCAACTATTTCTGTTTTAACATAACTAACTACCTGTTGAAAACAGGGTCTGGCATTTGGAGGCTAGAGACTAATTTGATTGGCTGAATTTGAACCATGGTGTTAATCGCTCAGTCAAAGATATCCGCCAAGTTATAATCATCCTCCACTGCCATTCTCTTCTTCATACAAATTCACCTTTAATTCAAGCTTTCAAATCCATATAATCTCAGGTATTCCTCTAACTGATCTTGCCATACTTTCCTTGGCCTTTCGATCCCATATTTCCCACCAACATAGCCAGCATACAATCGTTTAATCAGACCCGTTCATTATTCATTCGTTCCAAATCGTCTCAAAGCAGACTTACAGATTACATCCACTGCATTTCTCTTTACTCCACACATCTCTTAAATTATCATTTGGAACACGACCCATCTACTCACACAAGCAACACCTCAGGAAGTTAGAGGATGTGTTGACACCAGCCACCCTCTTAATATTTCATCTCCGCAGCACCCAAACGCTTCTTGTCTTTCATACAACAACAATATGTTAATTTTCATGGCAACACTCTTTTATACACAGCCATTTTTGATGCACTATTTTAAAAAATATTTTGATATGTTTTTGATAATTTTTTTGATAATTATTCCCTTTAAAATTCTCCCTTAAAATTATTCATATAGATTCACATTTGTAGCTTTTATTTAATTTATTAATTAAAAATTTTCATATTGTTGCGGTTTAATAAACATTATTATTCATTCGGAAATATTATATTTCTAAATCAAAAATATATTTCCCCTTCCAGTTTTGACTTATAGCATAGGTAAATCAGTTTCGATTGCCTATGTTATACAGTTATCATCGATTAAACATGATTCAAGCCTTCGACTATATAAATATTGTACTCGTTTAATGGTTTATGGATCAAAGATATTGGTTCCCTCAACTTTATATTAGAATAAGAATATTATTATTAAAAAAAACTCAATTTATTCTTCAATTATATGTTGGATAATAATACAAAGCCTCGTTGGCCTGTTATGATGTTGTAATTTAATTCAAGCTAAGTTATAGTACAAAGTTTGCGCCAGTGACATTTCCCTTACAAAATGCCCCCTCAGCGT
>JAHWFO010017072.1:3116702-3129861 GCA_023313115.1 Rhysida immarginata
AAAATGGCTAATTAATGTTAGGCCTATAGCTAAAATGACTATATAATGTTAGGCCTATTGTTAAAGTGACTATATTATGTTAGGCCTATTGTTAAAAATGGCTAAATAATATTAGGCCTATTGTTAAAAATGGCTAATTAAAGTTAGGCCTATATTTATAAATGATGTGAGTGTGGATAGAATCAAAGGTGTTTCTATTGTTTATTTAAACCAAGTGAAAGTGAAATATTGAAATTTAAAATCACATCTGCGTCACCGGTAAAGCTCCTTGGAATGCTTACAAGATTTTTCCCGACAATGCTTTGCAACAATGATTAAGAAGGGATGAATGGTTACTTTGATTAAGAAAGGATGAATAGCTATAGCGGTGGAAAGAACATAGGCGAATAAGTTTGAAACATTTAGACGTGCGAGCATTTCATTTCTCATTTCATGCGTGTTTGGAAAGATTCGTGTGAACGCTGCAATCGAATACGTAAATTGACATGCAGTTTTCGCCATTGCTGTATATAAAATATGACTGTAATATTAAACAACAAATATTTATATTCTTCTTTTCAGCATATTTGAAAAACGTTTTACGAGTTATGTTCTTGTTATTATTTAGCGATATACTGACATTTACGAGGATGCTTTACGCTTGCTCGGCGTTCAGTTGTTCGAATAAGAGAGAAAAACAATCGGATATCACCTTTCACAAGAAATTAGGCCTAGCCTTCTGGCTGCCTATCTTGTTCATTATAGCCTGTATTCTGATTTCCTGATTAGATTAGCCGTTAATACTTAGGGAAAATAAAGATAAAATTTAACACATGTTAACGTGCTAGCACCATATAATTTCTTATGCACACTCCGATTTATCCGTCACTAAAAAGTCGGTTATCCGGACACGGTAAATTGACATCTTCAGCCAGGTTCTTTAGTGTAGCGGGCCGGATAACCAACGTTTAAGCGACGGATAAATCGGAATTTCCATAAGAAATTATATTGAAAGTACTGTATATGGTGCTAGTGCGTTAACATTTCTTTGTTTTATCTTTATTTTCCCTAAGTATTAACGATTCCTCAATCAGTATGAGCCTTGGTATACTAAAATACACATATACCAATAGCATTTATACCCCGAGAGCAAAATTTCGATTGTACATTTGTTTAAAAAGTGAATACTGTATATACTTACGTTGCCACTATATCATAACAAGAAATTAATCCTCCCGAGGAAGGTATAGGAAAGTAGCGAAACCCCTGAGATCATCTATTTTTACCCTTTTATTTCACGTTTTAACCCCTCCCTCCTCACTTTTAAATAGAAAATTGATTTTCTCTTTCGTTTCTGATCATTTCCGATCGAATGATATATAACATGCCATATGTTGCCATAGTTCTAAAGACCAAGTAACTGCCATCCCTACAACTCCGACCCCATTGGGACAATTTGGCCCAAACTTCATAGTAATGGAGATCTTAGAGGAATCTGCATACCAAATTTCACTCCTTTATATGCATAAATACACGTAGACAAATAATTAAATATAAACTGGAGATGACCTCCAAACATGATGTAAGACACGTAGACCTTTTGCTCCCCTCTACTTTCCAACCCCGAAACTCCGACCCCAGTGGGCCAATCAAAACCAAACTAAACAGTGAAGATGCACATGCCCATAGTAAGCTACATTCCGAATTTCAATCTTCTACCTCAAAAAATGTGGAAATAATGAAGGGGACGGACAGACGGACATTGTGAAACCAATAAGTAGCTCCATTCTTCCGCTACTTAATAATGTAAAATAAATAATTCCGAGAGCAGAATGTACATTTCCCTTTAGAACCCAAAAGAATAATTATTTGATGAAAAATAGGAAAGAAAATTTTTCTTTTTCATCAATAATTTGAACAGCTGAGATATGGAGTAGGATAAAACCCTCATGTACCATTCATGAGTTATTCAATAATAATTATAATAATTTTCTCTTATTTCCGTATATAATAATATTGTAATAAATGGAATAAATTTTACAGAGAATTATTATTTTCCTTTTATATTCATTTCCTGCATACAACACCATGATAAATATGATTGTAATAAACCGAATGTTTATACTTCGTATTGTGGCTTCGCATAATATTTCAAGTTTATACCTCAACTGTCATGGCGGACATCACTTCAATTCGCTTCAAATATGGCGTCGTTATTTCCACTCTAATTATATTAATCTCGTTGTAGGAAATTAGAATGCTTTGATAAAACACTTTCTGGAAACGAAAATTTAGAACCATATCTTAAAATTGGTTAGTCGTATCGAAAAATTATTTGAATTAAAACGTTCCTTTAATAAGTAGCGGTAGTATGAAACTGCTTTTTAGGAGCTTTAGCGAAAACGCTACTTATAAGAATGCACGGTTGATCTCTATGTTGCACGATAACTTGAAAACGGATTAACTTTTTCAAATCCTGCTTTTAACAATATTATCCTCAAGATATTAGCTCGGTTGTATCAACTTTTCAAGCTTTTTCGTGGACCCCTTTAAGTCGTTTGCATGTGCTAAAACAGTTACCGTTAAGAATACCAAGATAATGGCATGTCATATAACAATCGAGTCATCAAAAATGAGTACACTATTACTTTCTGTTTATCTTTTAAGCATTGTTGACGTGGGCACGCGAAGGTGACCATCGCTTTGTCGCAGCTAGAGCTCCTTCTTGGAATGTTTGCAAGCTCCTTATTGGTTATACCATGCCCTTCGTATTTTCGACACCCTTTGACTTAGAAGACTGAAATCCGGTATGTGGATTGCTTTATGTAAGCTTTTCTTTGCTACATTAGTTTGGTCCAAACGGAGTCAGACTTGTGGGAGTCGAACCGATTCCATCTTATTATCAGGTTTCCGCTAGTTCCTATATCTCCTTTGCAGAGGTCAATTTCTTGTTTATTCTTTACATTATCATTTGCAATATTCCTCAAAAATGTTACTAGGTTTTGTGTTATTTTTGTTATTCCTCTCCTTGGCCAGGGAGAAGGAGGATAATGAGAAGGTATTCGCCATGATTAGCAAGACGGATGGATGCATGGTGATCGAGGGAACCCAGAAAAGTTTAGAAGTGGATTCTATGGTCGTCTTGGCTGAAAGTCATCAAGTGGAATATTGTCGTGCGAGTACGGTTCGAGATGCAATAACCTCTCAAAACCCATCTGAAGACTCTCTCTCGAAGAAAAAAACCTCAATTCCCCCCCTGCCAGAGTATGATGAGGAGCACAGCAACCAGCCCCGTAAAGAAGAGGTCGCGAAGCCCATTTCGCCCAGTCCGATACGCCGAGGAAAATCGACGCCGGGGAAGAACGCATCAAGATCGACTAAGGGAACGAGGACCCGTGCCGAAGCGAACTTATCCTGTTCAATTACTGGCAAGGACTCATATTTTTCATAACTCAAACAGTGCTTCAATTTATTCGTTAGATGAAAGTTCTTCACATCACAGAGATGTGAATAGGCAGATCGGCCCAGACGGATTCAAGGAGGAACGAAGCCCGATATTGAATCAAGCTGAGGACATTTTGACAGAGCACGTGAGTGTCGTTTCCCCAGTTGTTAATTTGGACTCAGATTATTTGGCTTCTGTTTCTCATCAGAGTATAAGTGAAGCTGCCATTCCGTCAGCGGACTTTAACATTAAAACTATGCCAGTATCATCAATCTCCCGTTGAGGAGGGATGAGGATCACCAGACGAAATCGTCGGTACTTCAACAAACTCATCAGTGCAATTTCAGCAAGGTAGCAACAACTTCTCACTCCGAGGGGTGTCCTACTCGGCCCGCGAGGATTCCGACACTTCAGCAAGTGCGTGCCTATAAAGTGCGATCTCCCCAATGATATCAATACAACTCCTGGATCGCTCACCCAAGGGCAGAAAACAGCTCCTTCGCGTTCCCGAAATTACAGCCTTAAATACAACTGTCTCCATGATAAAAAGTAATTGACTACTCGTTCCTTGTTACTTGAATTTCTGGAACGCTTTTTGTACTGTATTGATATCATTGGATCTCATTCGACGGGCCACGCTTGGCTCCCGGCTCTTCCCCGTGGGGTATAGTTTAAATAAGTTTGTTACTTAAACTTATTGACGGCATTACCTCCCACCATGGACAACGCAGTGGTCGACCATACCTTCTCAAAGAATGGGACCAATGGTGTCTGAGTAGAATGGTCACCGCTAACAGGCAACCGACACTACGTTAGATGGCATCAGATTTTAATCAGGGTGATACTAGAGCTGTATCGATGCGAACTGTGCAACGAAATCTGGTTCCATGGGATATGGAAGCAGAATACCCACGAGGGTGCCCAACAAGACATCGTCAGAAACATCTCTCCTGGGCCCATGAACACATCGACTGGACACTTGACAACTGGAAACGTGTGACCTGGTCTGATGAGTCTCGATTCCAGCTGATACGAGCTGATGGTAGGGCTGGAGTGTGGCGCAGGCCCCATGAAAGCCATGGACCCAAGTTGTCAAGCATGCACTGTGCAAGCTGGTGGTGGCTCCGTAATGGGCAATTGTTGGAAGCTCTCCAGTCGTAATGGTTGGCAATGTCTTCAGATGTCTTCCACCGACTTATGGAATCAAGGCCACATCACACTGAGGCACTTCGCCGGGTTAGAGGAGGTCCCACACGGTATTAGGTGTATCACATGACTTTTGGCATGTGAGTGTACTGTATATATAAGAAGGCAGGGGCGATGCGAAGCGGTAAGCAAAGTAAGCGTCGCATGGGGGCGCATGGTAGGATGTATTGTAAAATGGGGCGCATTCTAAGTTGAAAAGGCGCATATTTTAGAGGTTTGCATAGGGCGCCGAAGAAGCTAATGCCGCCTCTGTAAGAAGGTCTGTAATCGGAAAAAAATGTTCGATGAATGAGACAATGCTAAAAATGAGCATAGTGGTAAAAATCAAACAGGCGTGCAACATTTCATCACATAACATTTGAATGATTGCCAAAGAACACATCTGAACGCATGACTCACCGGACTTCGGGAAGAATAGACGTCCACAAGTGACAGTTCCTACGTACACCACTTCCTCAGAAGACTTCGCTTCTAGTATGACTCTGAATGCCGTCATTTTACTGTTTGAAGACTTGAAGAACAAACCTTGAAATATGAAGATGGCATGATGTCAACAATAGAAAACGATAGACTTTTAATGTGCAGTGATACACCTTACAAACAGGATCGATCATAGTGTGAGAGATGTTTTCGTGTTCAACCTTAGATCCACTGATCCCTATAGAACAAATACTGAAAGCCACGGTGTAACGGATATTTTCACCCTCCAGAAAAAAAGGACATTTACAACATTATAATGCTCCATGCCATAAGATTCGATTAATGTTCGATTGGTTAAATGAGTATGACAATGAGCTTCATCTTCTTCCATGGCAGTCTGAAAATCTGTGGGATGAGTAATGACAGGCTCATCCGGACTTGAAATCACCTGCCCACCAATCTATCAAAATTGCGCGCTGACGTCATCGAGGAATGGAGTGCAATACCTGAAGACCGTTTTTGGAAACTTGTGGAGTTCATGCCTCGACGTATTTGAGCAGTAATAGTGGCTAGAAGGGGCCCAATACGAAATAAAATAGAATTGACTTACCTCCTCTACATTAAATTGGCTACTCACTGTCAATGTATGTTTAAATTCACATCCTCTTTCGTGGAATCACAAAATTAATTTGCTTAATTCGAATATGTTCAATATGTTTCGAGATGTGGAGGCTTTGCAATATTTGAAATTGAAAATATATTTTGCAGCTATTCATTCCATCACCTTGACAATGCCGGGAAAAAATGGCGAAACAGGTTGGTAGATTTTTTTTCATCAATAAAACGTACGTACCGGGAAGAAACTGAACTATATTAATCATAGCGATCTTATTTTCAATATATTTCCTTTCTTGTATTTCTGTCTAACATTTTTATCGGTTTCATTTCAGACCAAAAGAATAGCATAATAAATGGATAAATAAAACGGAGTGACAAGCCTATGTAAAATACGAGCTGACGCGCTAACAAGATTTGCGATATGTTAGCACTAATCGCTGAAACTTGGCGGGCCTGCATTTTCAATTTGTTTAGATGCACTACGTTTACATGCACGTTTCGATCCGGATCGACTTGAGTTAATCCAAAATTGCCTCGCGTTTACATGCATCTAACTCGATCCGGATCGAGTCCGATAAGATGCCCTGTGGGTAAAGCTCTAGATTAGGAAAGTACGCCAGACTTTGTCATCTGCTACAGAATCCGCCATTGTTGGCTCAGTCGGCCTTATCACTTGAATTACGCTTCCTCTAAAATACGGCTGAAATGCAATTTTTTAAAATTTTCTGATTATTATCGTATGGAAATATAATTGACAATCAATAAATTTTGTAATTATTGATTTTTTCTTTAAATTTTGTCTTCAATTAAAATTTTCTATATATAAGTAATAAGGTTGAGGTTATTTATAATGTTAACTATAATGTTATTTATATATCAAGTTTTTGATTTATTTACCTCAATATAGTAATCCTTAATAACTTTTAAAATGCATTTGCATATTTAAGTTTTTTATACTTATTTTTATCAAAATATAATTTTAATAGATTTTATCAAATTAATTTTTAGATTTATATCAAAAACTTCAATTTAATAGTTTATTTTAATTGTATTAAATAATAAAAATTATAAAATTACAATTATAATAATTATAAATAATTATCAAATTATAATTTAATAAAATAGAAATTGTTAAATTGAAATTTTTGATATAAATATAATATTTAATTTGATAATTATAATTTGATAAAAAATTATTAAATTACATGTTGATAAAAAAATATATATATAGAAGTCCAATTTGATAGACAATTTGAAAATTTTTAATTTGGAAAAATGACATTTTGATAAAAAAGTTTACAAAAAAAATATTAAACATGCAATGTATTTTAAAATTTATTCATTTATTTATTTATCTGTTCTTGGTAAATAAAATATTGCAAACATTTCAAAACGGAGCTATAGCTGCGTCAAAGCGATCGTCACACGCGCGTGCCCAAGTCAACAGAAAGTAACAGCGTATTCATTCTTGAATCAATTGTTATATGACGTGCCATTATCTTGGTATTCTTTACGGTCACTGTCTTTGCACGTGCAATCGACTTAAAGAGGTCCACGAAAAAACCTGAAAAGTTGATAAAGCCAAGCTAAGACCTTGATGGTCATATTTATGAAAACAGAATTTGAAAAACTTAAACAGTTTTCAACTTATCGTTCAAAAGTACACACCAAGCGTGCATTCTTATAAATAGCTTTTTGCTAAAGCTCCTAATAAACTTGTTTTGAGATGGCAGTCACTTTGTTGTTGTGATCTTTAAGGTTAATACATACGTATCTGTGATGGCATTCACAGTTATGATGCTGTGGTTTGAATTTTAAGGAAAAAAGAATTTGGATTAAAATCTTACTCTAAATTTGGGGGTGCGACGTATACACGCGCGTGATCCTATATTTCAGAAAATATGGTATACAGGGTGAAGCATTTATCTTGAGACAACTGAATATCTCGGAAACTAAGCATTGTACGAAAAAATGTCCGAAATCAAAAGTGAATTATTTCGCGGGGGAAATTCATTAGTTAAAAAATTACCCCCCTCCTTGTGAGGGGGACTGGGGGGAGGGGGTAACTTTGAAATCTTAAATAGGAACTTCTATTTTTAATGGTATATTCAGATTGTACAAAATATTCGAGAAATGTTTTATTCTTGGTGTTTTTTCAATTGATCCAACCGTTTAGGAGACAGAGGCCCTGAAAGTGTGGAACTTTTAAAGTTTTGAACCCAATTTTATCGATGAAGACAAAGAAATAGAGTGTGGGTCTTACAAACATTCCTATTCTACTTTTTAATGGTCTTTAAGAATCCGAAGTCATAATTTCAAAAATCCAAAATAATAAAGAGGGTTCCTGATCGTCACACTTCATTTCGCCATAGTCACTTTTGGTCACAGTCACTTCGTCCCAAGATCGTTTTGTCGCTCAGTCGACTCGATACATTCAGCTCCTCACATTTACATTGAAAACTACCTTGGGGACAACCTGCATAAGAGAACCACCTGCAATGTGGACCACTTTTCTGTAGGAACCAAAATTTTACCTATTAAAATAATACAATATTCTACTGTCTAAAAGGACCACCTGTCTAACGGGACATGGACCACATTAAACTGAAAAGCCTGCCTAACACATGCTGTATTTAAAAAAAAACCTTGATAAGGGAACCGGAAGTTGGTGACGTAATCAGATTTTCTAGGAAAAGACAATTGAAAAGTTTATTACAAGCAAACATAACATCTTTTTTCAAACCAGCAACCTAACTTGTACTACACGTCTGTATTTAAATTTGTAGAAGCCTTAATAAACACCATTATATATCAAGAAATTATAACATTATCTTGAAGAGCAACATGCCACTTAGCTTGAAACGAAAAGTTTTCAACCAGTGTGTTTTACCAGCACTCACCTACGGAGCTGAAACATGGACTTTATCAAGGAGGACAACACAAAGACTACAGACAACACAGAGAAGCATGGAAAGATGTATGCTGGGAATTACAAGAAGAGATCGAAAATACAACAGCTGGATAAGAAGCCAAACGAAGGTGATTGACGTCATCGAACGGATCAAACGTTCTAAATGGCAATGGGCTGGTCACATTGCTAGAAGACAAGACATGATATGGACCACAGTGATTCTGGATTGGTACCCTCGAGACTTTAAACGCCCAAGAGGACGACCCCATGCAAGGTGGCTCGACGAAATAAGGAAGGTGGCTGGTGTCAACTGGAAATCCAAAGCTTCAAACAGAGAAGAATGGAAGCGTTTAGAGAAGACCTTCATCCAGCAGTGGATTGCAAAGGGTTGACCGTGATGATGATGATATCAAGAAATGCATGTACATCAATTTGGGACACTCTGTATATAAGAACCACCTGCCATGTATAAAGTGGTCTTCATGGCAGGCGGTTCTTATATACAGTCTCTCCCAAATTGATGTACATGTATTTTCTTGATACATAATGGTGTTTATTAAGGCTTCTATAGTTTTCACTGTATTATGATATTCACAATGCAACATGTCAAGGGTACACTTGAAATAACTTGGGATTACTTGGACCCTGGGGGGGGGGGGGGAAGTTGTTTGAAATCAAAAAAAAAGTTGAAAAGATATAAAGGGGTTAAAAATATTTCATTCAAGCTCAGGGAATTTCAAATTTAATGAACTAAATCAAAAACAATGTTTTAACTGAAATGTAACTTAAGTGTTTTATTTCCAGATTCTAACACTTACTTGAGCCCATTCCACTGTTCATTGTAATTACTGGAACCCAAATTTTATTAATTATTATGCAAGCACAAAATTAAAATTTATGTTCAAAATACACTTAAGGTCCACGAAAAGTGCCACAAAAGTAGTATAAATTAGATTAACAGCACAATCATTATTATTAAGTATATCATTATTAAGAACTGTTTAAAAAAAAGCTTGCTTTTTGGATTCAAGTAACTTCAAGTTACGGTAAGGCAAAATGCTGCCTATGCTGAAGGTATTGTTCCATTCTTTCCCCACAAAGTCAGTCACATGACTGTGTTAGTCCTTAGTTTTCAGAAATTTGACAAAACAAAATTGGAGTAAGTGTATAAGAGAAAGGAATATTTGTCATTTTTCATACTGGTAAGAGTGGCGCAGTGGTAAAGAAATTGTTTTCATTCGATGATTGACGGGATGATCCCACTTATCAAATGCAGTTGATGCCAAAAAATAATTTGCTTTCAGCAATTTTATCATGAGTTCATCAGGGATGGATGAAGGGGTATCATGCGATGGCATATAAAAAAAGCCCGCTGTTACAAGTGGAGACGTATCCTATAAAACCTGCTTCTGAAGATATTTACACTGCCTGAGGAAATAATTCTGATGAGAAGATACAGAAAGATCTGCCAGTGTAAGCTACGGTAGAAGATGCAGATAATACTCACGTGTAGTCGCGAGAGATCAAGGAGACGAGAGCGAAAGTAATAGATTTTAGATTCTATTTGACCTGAATAATTGAGAATAGATTAGGTTAATACATTTTTTGACTTTACTATATGTGCAAGTATACGCTAAGTGAATTCGATAGTAATTATTGCAATTACATATTAATATGTTATATTATTATTAAATATCTATAGTCACCTCCTTATCATGAGGAGCCCTAAAAAATTACGATCACCACTACAGAGATGAGACAGAAGACTTCAATGTGTCGAGTCGCCTAAGTAACAAAATGATTCCGGGATGATGTGAATGAGGCAATTTAAACGAGACAAAATGAATGTGACTAAAAGTGACTATGACCAAATAAAGTGTGACGAAACGACTTGCTTGTTAACATCCCTTGATCCACTCCCAAAAGACGACGTGTCTACTACCTTACTCCCCCCCTCCCCCTCAGGTGGTCAACAGTGGCCAGTTCTCTACCCCCCCCCCCTTCCCTTCTACTTGACCCCGCGGTTTTTGGACCATCCCCGAGAAGGGGGGGGGGGGGTCATTTTGATGGGTGATTTTGATGAAAATGCAAATTTAAAGCCGATATTGGACCTCATTATAGTCGATTTGTTTTCTTTAATATATGTGTAATTGCTATAAGGACATAAGGACAAACGGAGGTCCAATTTCGACTTACTGATTGGAGAGGTTCTCGCTTTCTTTTCAATGTATAAAAAGTGCATTAATGAAGAAAGTGCACTAGTAAATGTAGAAATGTAGCCTGGTATATCTATTCATGTAGGACGAAGACGTAACTTAAAATTTCTACTTATCAAAACAGAGGCGTTAAAACTAATAAGTACAGTATAGTACGATATATATTATATTTCATGTTATAAAGCGAAGTGCTAAAAGTATTTAAATATATAATATATGCTAATCGCAACAACTTTAAATGTCATATCATTTTAAATATTGCTTATAATTTGTAACTTAATGATGAACCGTTTATTAATGAAACAGCACTTCTCTTCATTATTGTGAGTTTCTAATAAGTGTTAAAGTTCATTTGAAAATTTTTAGTGAACTTTCATATTCAAAGACGTTCAACTTTATCTGATAAGGTTTGTGAATGAATAATCTTTTTTACTATGAATACTTAAAACTTAAGAAAACTTACCGTCAGGTTTATCTTTACAGAGTAGGCTCTCCATCATTAAAGATAAAATAACGAGTGTAAAAAGCATTTCTTTCTTGGCTATAAATGCCCCTTTATCACTTATTATCCGTTATAATTATTTGACTCCCTATGCCGTGCTCAGTTCCACGAGGGTTTAAAGGGGAACCGGAAATTTCGTGAAAAAGAAAACAACTGGATTAAACGAAAATGTAAACACGAAAAATTTAGTGATACTAAGGATCAAAGGGCTCTGCATTAAATTGGAAAGATGATAGCCTAACGAGCAGGAAATGTTATGCTTCTAGCAGCAAAAATTAAATATTTTCATTTAAAGAATGCTACCTATTTTTTATTCCTCGAATACACACAAAAGAAAAAAAAAAGAAAGGGCGTCGATCTGGTCATTATCCATTATCCATTATCCACTATTTGAACGTTGTCATTTTCCATCTTTAATTTTAATTTATTTTAATAAGCTTGTTCATTTTAATAAAATTGTTTATAAAATCACTTTGGATTACGTCTAAAAATTTCCTAAAATTTTTTTATAAAGCTTGATGGGCTTGGAAGGCTGATTTGCCTTTCAAGGTAGTTTTAGTCCCTTTTTTAGGAATAGCCTAGCATTTATCAAAATTTTCACGGGTATCTTGTTTTTTCGCTGATGCAGATTTACTCGTCATTCTAAGTATTTCATCTTCGTTATAGTTTCATAATTCTTGGAAATTAATTTTTAAGTTAATTCTATCTTCTTTGTATATGTTGACTTTTGTATAATTTTTATTTATCAGCCAGATAATGTACACACTTGTGCAAATTAATTGAAACAAAGCATGTTTTCTATATTACTCGTAATCCTGTACTCAAAACAAACACAAAAAATCAGTTTGAACAGTTTTTCTGTTGTCTGATGCAATTATTACGTTAGCAGCTACAGTATTTTATCAGATTTTAGAAACGTGACCAGATGTGATTCGACCGCCGTTCGACATGGATCTGACACCAAAAAAACATGAAGATCGCCCCCTCCCCCCCCCCCCCTTGCGTACGGCCCAGCTGCAGGAATACACAGCTAAGACATATCGAGAGATTGCTTCAGTGGTTGGTGTGAGTTTACCAACTGTCAGCCGTGTCATTGAGTTGAAGCAGGAACCGGATCGATTTCTCCTAACCGTAAAGAAAAGTATGGTCGTAAGAAGAAAAAACTCCTAGAGATGACGCCTATTTGCTTCCACAAAGCAAAAAAGGATCCCCGGAAGCCTTGAAATCGTTTGTTTCAATTAATTTGCACAAGGGCGTATCTTGTAAGAAAACGAGAGCAAACACTAAACACAGGGAGGGGAAAGATTTCTATGACCGAAATTTTCTCCGCAGATTCATAATTGTTTTCTTAAAACATTACTTTCTCCAGAAATCAGTTGAATCTTGAGAAAAAATAAAGAGCCCAGCCTCACCTCAAGAGAAAATCCTGTTTAGTGATATTGGAACAAAATGCCATGTTTTAGATTGCTTTTTTATGGACAACGCTGTTCATCTTTCTTATGCTTTTGTTATAGCCTGTCTAACGAAAGTTAGGCTGGGCATGTCCACGGCCTTCTAGAAACTACCACACCTGAGCATGGAAAATATAAAACATTGTTACGCTGTTCTGGTGGTGCTACGAGGCCAACGAGAGACAGGCAAGGGCACTCAAAAGTCACCTGATCATCGGGTTCCGAGCAACAATCCAACCTTCATTGTTTACAATAAACGAAAAAATGTTGATTATTGAAATCCAAGATGGAGACATAGAAGAATGTTTGTTTGTATGTTAATTTCTTATCTACTATTTTATTCCGAGCTTGATGAAATTTTATACATTTGATCTCTACAGCAAGAGGAAGGTCACTGTGTACATGAGATTT